>JARVLU010001073.1:24111034-24123087 GCA_031762415.1 Simpsonichthys santanae | reverse complement strand
CATGTTCTGCTTTTAGTTAGCGTTGCTCTCCCTTTAGCCATTGTTCTGCTTCTTCTGTTTTTAACAGCTGTTTCAGTGTTTGGATAGGTAATGATTTTCTAATATGAGAGGCCAATTTGCATAAATAGCCTGGAGATTGGTTATCATCGTCATCATCATCATCATTTTTGATTCCCCACAATTACAATCCCTGCACTATATATCAGAGCTCACAGCTATGTAAAACCACAGCACTAATTAATAAGCCATTTACAGACTAGCAGCTAGTTACAGTTGGTCCTGCTGATGACCTTAGCGAAGATGAGCCGTCTCAGAAGTGCCTGTGTGTAACTACAAACATAATGATGTGCCAGGAGGGAATCATTAAAAATAATTTACACAAGCCTTCATTTACCCAGATCTTTTGATAGCACGCTTTCCCCGGTGTTTAGATCCGTGGCACAGAACCTCCTTACCATTTGGAAAGTGCCGGCCGGGGGAACGAGTGGGGATACCTAAGTGGTTAATTAAGAGCTGTTGGGGCGCCGGGAGAGGCTCCTGAAAAATCTCTCTGATGTCTGCCGTGTCAAGTGTCTCTCCCAGACTGAGCAGCGAGAGGTGGCTGCCACACTAGGCTAATTACTGGGAAAGGCAGGGAGCAGCTGAGGAGATGAGCCCCCCCCCCCCCCACCCCACCCCCAAAATGAATAGTTCTCTCCAACAATCCAAGCATTTGCACACACATAAAATCCACACAGGCACATAAATATTTGGACAATCTTGAACAATTTGAGGTTTGAGGTGAGCTGACTGCTCCATTGAGCACAAAGAGAAGGAAAGAGGAGCTGAGGCATGTAAAAGGGTTAACTATACCTGGATGACAATGAAGCTGTGTGAAGAGGGGGGCTCTGAAAGAAAGAATATATATAGTGGTAGAAAGATTGAGTTGAAGAGGGAGGGTTAAACTTGGAACATTACATGAAATATACACTGCTTGTACAAAATCCCTATTATTTAATTTTTACCAAATGGTTCAATTTCTCCCCTAATTGTCTTCTCATTGAGACGCTATTTCCTATAGCAGTTGTGCACATACGCTATACCAGTACAATGAAGTATAAGAAGAGCAAATAAAGCAAACAAACAAGAGACAAATGCACACCAAAAAAGTTACTTTTTAATGTACAGCTAAATCTATTGTAAAAAAGACCAGTGGATATACAGTACATTGTATTCTGCACCTTCCCTCAATGATATAAAGAGCCAGGAAGGAAGAGAACCAAATATGTTCCCTTTAATCTTTAGAATTCCCCACAGCAGTGTCAAAATTTTGTTCAAACGCAAGAGCTGCCAGGCTGAAAGTGGCTAAACAATGCTGCGGGATGCAGGCAAAAATCGCTGCCTATGCTAATCATTGGACCAGGCCGTCAAACGGGGCTTGGCTTGTTCCTCCATTTTCCCCTTCTTGCCTCCCTCTTTATTTCTCCCATCTGACTCCAGACCATCCTATGGAGGGGGAAAAAGGGTTAGCTGGGGGAAAGATAGACAATAAGGCTTTAAAAACCTCTGAGCTGCCTGCAGCAAAGCCTCTTTCCAGGCCCCAACAAGCCAGGCAGCTACCACCATGCCAAGCGCTCCAGCCACATCAGCCATGACAGAAGGCTGGCAGAACAATCATCTTAACAATATGGCTGAGTTGCTGCCCCGACATCAAAATGGGGCTATCGCTCCAACTAGCATTATTGTTGGTTTACCACTGGCGCTAATAGCTCAACATTGAGCCAGGCCTTGGACCAGGCTGCTTGTGAAGGAAGTGCAATAGGCTTGTGCTGGTTGTTGTGGAATGTAATATCACAAAAGCTGATAAAGAACAACATACAGAAACAAGATGAGGTACAACTTGTCACAAATTAGTCTAACATTTATCAAACAGAAAGGATTTAATGAAATCCATCCATTATCTTTACCCGCGTCTTCCTTTTTGGGTCGCGGGGATCACTGGTGCTCATATCCAACTGTGTGTGCGAGAGGCGGGACAGGTCGCAAGTCCATCACAGGGACACATAGAGACAAACAACCGTTCACACTCACACCTAGGGACCATTTAGGGACCAGTTAGCCTAACATGTCATCTTGAAATACATTATTGTCACTTTTTGGCTGCACCATGTAGGCCTGGGCTCCAGATTTGGTTCTGACCAACAGATTAGGAAACGTTAAAGCTAACCTTCACCAAATGACTGTGTTCCTTCATATAATCTCACTTTTTTTTTTTTTTTTTTTTTAACCAATAAGCAGGAGTTGGACTTCACAGCTTCAATTATACGCAACTGCAAATCCTTAAATGTTTTTAAACACCCACACCTTGCAGTTATCACAGAAATACTATAATTATTTTAATTGACCAGGGTTTTTCTATCAAACCAAAAACCTGGGTATTTCTTTGTGAGCTGGCAAGCTAGCAATTACGTTTCACTACGGAGTGAGCCTTTTTTTCTTCCTTTTCTTTAAAGAATACTTGAGGATTAGAGAAGGAACAAGCATGTTATTAAATGATTTCCGCTTGTGTGAGCTGTATTTTATGATACAGATACTCTAAACAACTCTTACAAGAGATTACAAAAGGACATTTTGATTTTCTTGTTTTGCATGAAGGATATAGATGCAGAAAAATTAAATGGCAGTAAGTAATGAAATAAAAATGAACTCTGCATGGCAAATAAAGGGAGAAATCCTCTGAGTATGTGTGAGTAGTTCAAGCTACATTTATTAAAAAATAATAATAATAAAATATAGCTCAAACTTACAGTTTTATTTTAAGCTACCATTTACGCATATCAAAACAATAACTGAGTTAAAAATATATATATATTTATCAATTGCTTAGTGTTTTAAGTTTCAAAGCTAAACACAGAACTGCATCTAGATTAGTCCCCTATAATTTATAGGATTAGAGTAAAAGACAGCCATCCAAAGACTAGTTCTGTTATTTGAGTCAAAAACTGGTATTTGCACAAAGGCTGAAGACCCCAGACTGAAAATGAGAGGTATGAGAAGATGTGGCGTGGCCCCAGGGCGTGGGCACTGTTGCCAGTGCTAACAGTGTTACCCCGGGTGATCACACATAAACATATACACACAAAATGGGAAGGAAGTGTCTCGTCAAGTGTGTGTTTGTGGGTTTTTGGCTGCAATAGATAGAGTATTGTGAACAAAGGACGGTAGCTGAAACTAAACGCACACACACACACTGATCTGCTTGTGGTTTGGCCAGGGTGAGGCAGCAGAAATAATTCCACAATAAACTTAAATGATGCTTTGCTTTTTATTTACTTTGAAGACATTGGTTTAACAAAGAGAAATTAAAAAATGCTAACTTCCTCATGAACTAAATCTTAAATACAGCTGTGTCCAAACATCATCCATTATCTGACCTTTTTTTTTTTTTTTTTTTTGGTAAACAAAAACATACATTAATCAGTTACTGCAAACAGTGCACCATCACACCATTTCTCTTTTTTCCCTCATTTGTTCACTTAACCACATAATGAAGCATTGCAAAAGGTATGGAGGGCTTGTAAGCATCCTACATGCACATGGTTATGAATTTGCATTCTGCTCATTTTTTTAATGAGATGAAAATGAAGGATTTCACTTTTAATGCCACATTTTCATGCTCGCCACGCTTCACGCAACCCCTCAAATAAACACCGGTATCAATGGTTGGCCAGAAAGTAGTGCCATAAAGGCTGCCATGAAATTTGTTTATCTAGCTGCTGAATTGTATTCAGCTGGGGATATATGGAATAATAACGCAAGAACTGTGGGCTCTGTAATTATAGCTGTCTTCTGATGCTTTCAAAGCAATTCATTAAGAAAATGCTCTCACTGTCAGCTGAGATGCAGAAAGCAGTGCCATTCATTAAATGACAAAAGTTAGTCAATTCTATGTATATATACTGTATATATATATATATATTTTTTTTTTTTTTGTTTGTTTCGACCAGCAAAAATCCTCGTTTGTTTAATTGAGAATTTTTCAGAAATAAGCTTGCAATAAAATATATATTTTTAATTTTGGGGAGAAGTTTTTAAATATGTAGTTTATTTTTTTTTTTGTGAACTGTTTTCCCTAAAGTTAAAAAAAAAAAAAAAATGTTCAAAGTTCTTTATTGTCATCCATATATATGGTGCATGAGGTGGAGCAAAATTGCGTACACAGGGTTCCGGTTACATCCAGCAATAGCAAAACTATAAAGTGCAAAAATAAACTGTAAATAAGGATCTAAGATATAAACTAAGATATATGCTAAATGAACACTAAACAGTACGCTCAAATATATAAGATACACGCTAAACAGTAATAGTGCAAAACGATACACCGAACAACAGCAGCACAAACATGAGTCTTTGAGGTAGATGAGTATGAATGAATGAAATGTATGTATTTAGCAATAATGTAAAGGGCTCAACATAAATAAGAAACAATAAGTATATAGTGTTACTCCTTGTTTTATTTAAATTACATGTACAGTATACAGTGATGGTCAAGATTTTAAATTTTTCATCTGATGTGCTAACGTTGGGGAAGAGCAATCATGTGAAGACAGAAAACAACTTAAACAGTTATAATTTTATGGCTCTAATTACAAAAGGTTATCCTAGCCTCCTTTGTATTAGTTGGACATTTGTTCTTTTTTGTATTTAAACACGTTAAAGGACAATGCATACAAAAAAAAAAAAAAAAAAAAAAAAAAAAAAAAAAAAGTAAGGTATTTTTTAAAATTATTATCTCACCTGTTGTACCTCTTTGAATGACCCCAGTTGCATTGGACAAATTACAGCTGTTGTTGCTAGTTCTGCTCAAAACAAAAATTAAAATAAATAAAAAAATTAAAAAAAAAAAAACACTGAATTCCACTTAAATATGTTTATTTAAAAAAAAGGCAAGATAAACACTGTAATTTACAAATTAAATACATTCTTTTGAAGTTGAAGTATCATTAAAATGGCACCAATCCACATTTTTTTCTTGGCTATGCACAGACTATTAAATGAAATGCCTACAATCTGAGGTCATTCAGAGCTACCTGCAGCATATCGGCTAATATTTGTTCATAATCTTCCCACAAAACCCTCTCTACAAAGGATTTGAACCATTGGCTTGATGTATTTAGGTCAACTCTTGTACAAAAGATTCAAACACAGAGCTGAATTCCATGTTACCAGTTAAGACAGATGTGTTGCAATGTTTACACAAGTTGATATAACACTGACTGCTGTTTCCTTCATCTTCACCTTCCTTCACATTTAGAGTAAAATCTTCAAAAAATACAAGGTAGACTGCACATGCACCCTGTGGTCAAGTGTCCTCGTGGTGATGCATGGTCACAGAAACCCTTTATTTCTTAGGTTTTGGACATTTTTCAAATGATCAGAGAGGCTTAGCCAACTTTAAAGTGCCTACAAATTATGCAATGAGGCTTTGGCCCTATTGTGTTCTTGCCAATTGGCTACTTATGACAACACATTCAAAGCTAAAAGTAGTTTTTTCAAAGCCAGGCCAATTAAAGGACATAAAAACAACATAAATTAAACTGTGATCACTTGGCAGAATTTTGGAAGAGTGGGCCTTGTAATGGCAAACAAAGTTGTTTTTTTTTTCCTGGTCCAGAGGAATGTTGTGTATGAATACATTGTCTTCTGTTAGTGTGTGATGGATTTTCTGGGTCAGCAGTAAGACAAAGTTTATTTTACGTGCCAGCCACACACATCTGAACATAGGTATTATGAAGTGCGTCAAGGTAGATAAAAAATAAAATCCAGAGGCTCATAAAAAAAAACTATAAAGATAATGTCACAGCTAGATGCATGTCAGTGATCTAACGTATACTTTACAGCAAAGAACCTCACAGTCATTCCTTGACAAAACAGTCATCTTATTTACAAGGCTCACAATAACCCCACTCAAATGTCGAAAAGAGGAATAAAGAGAGGGGTGGGAAAAATAATTAGCATATTAATCTTTTTTATGCCGTCATCTCTCAGGTCCAGGGGACTCACAGTGTAATTTAAATCTAAATGCTTTCCCTGGCATTAGAATTCATTTTAGATGGGTCAATTGTTCCATAATAAAGGGATAGAAGGTGTACTTCATGCAAGAGATTTATGTTTGCCATTTGTTCATATTCATGTGCTACTGAATACCCCTCAATTCAAATGGTGATGGCAGCTCATATCAGTCGAGCTCCAGACCTACAGATCACTAACCGGCAGCAATGAATTTCATTTGCCGAGGACAAAAAGAGTGAAGAGAGAGAGAGAAAGGGAGAGACTGAAGGGGTTTGAGGGGGAGGGGGAAATCAGCTCCCCAACTCAGTTTATTGATTTTTTTTTTTCCTGCTCAACAGAAAGCCTGTATAACAGCTCTATTGCCCTCATAATGATTAGTGACAAAAGTTTAATTAAGCAATTATGAAGCCAATAATAGAGTTGTCTGGTTTGCTTAGCTTTAGACTGTTTAAGACTTATCTCCCTCTCGCACATCACAGCAGCTGGAATGTGCTTGAAGAGATTAATGCCGCGAGAACACAGATGCCCACTTTAATACAGTGCCATGATGCTATTTGAATGAAGTTGAGAACACAAGCGTCTCTTTATCAAATTACAAGTCTGCTTTTCATGAATATGGAGGAAAAAAGACAGCAAGAAAAAAGCCACATTCAGCCATGGCTTCAAGGTGTAATTATAAAGACATACAACAGAAAGACACAATTCTGTTGTAGTAATCTCCCTGTATAAAATATGCATGATAATGTTTTACTGACTAAAGACTTCCCATGTTCTAAGAGGCTTTGGCATTTTACATTCACTCAGACAATTGGATATTTCTAAATATTCCGTAATGTTGTATTCGATCCTCCAACTCTTCCCCTTTCTTCTCGCGTTGCTTTTTGCCTTTGCAAATTGATTAGATTATCTTCCCTCTCCATGCACGCTGCCAAATAAATGAGGTTTCAAGATGCAAACTTTGCATTCAACTTGATGCCGTTTGTCCCTGTTGATAAATCTGTGAGACATGTGGTGATATATGGGCAATTTACATAGATAAATCCACAGATTCATCCAGATGCATGCCAAGAAAGGTGGCATTTAAAACCATGGTGCCTGATGTTCTTTCCCATTGTAATTTGTTTAAATTGTTATTTTCTTTCATGGTAAATCACAAACTCAGGTCATTTATGACAGTTTGAGTCTGCGTTTACTTCAGTGATAACACTGTATTTGAGGACAACTCTCCAGACACGCCATGGAGGAGTCATTCTATCTGGTCTATAAAAAGTCCCCCGTCCTCCGAGCTTATCCACATTTACTCTAAGCACAGCAACACAAAGTTGGCGCTTTGTGACAGCCTAAATCCCAGAGTAAGTACACAAGCAGACAAAATGAAAAGAAGTTGTTAGTATAACAGTATATGTTCTGAAGTAAAACTATTATAAGTATGGAAATTTAGAAGGCCTTGGAATATGTTTACACCATTTTGGATAATGCCATCCCTTGCTCTACATACTGAATCACAGATTAGTCTAATATCAAGCTTTACAGCATGTCTAGCTAAAAGGAGGTCAAACTTAGTGTGGCTTAATGTGGTTACTGGATGTGGTTTTCAAGTTGGGATTTTATTTTTTTATTATTATTCACTGCCATTAGAAGGTAGTTTTTCATGGAGCAAAATGTAAAACTACAAAATTAGATGCATCGATGATGCTGACCATGCAACAGGATTGTCAAAAAAATGTGAAAGATTGTGTAAAAGCTCATATATTTTTCTATGTATGCCATTTTAATGCTTGAAGTGCTTCATGTGGCATCTTTACACCAAAACTGCATCACTTTTTCAAAGAGGAGGTCACCTTGTGTCTTGTAATATCTCTTTCGGCTGGATGTGTCAGAGGAGGGAACGAAAGCACCCGCTGAATGACATAAAGCGAAGCCGAAACAAGGAAAGAGAGAATAAACACTAAACAATAATCACATCATCCCATAACACATGCTGCGTTGTGGGATGTTGTGTGCTCTCTCTCCCCTGGCTTCCTAGGACAATGAGATGACATGCTGAAGGTGGGACTGCATCTGGCATCATATTTAAACAGGGCTGCCACGTCTCAGGAACACAGGTCGTTGCCAGATTGCAGGCTAATTAAGGAGCTTCTTGGATGACCATCAGTGCCTGTCGGTGGGCAAGGTAGCAGGCTGAGGCTTGCTCTGTCACACTCCCACTGTGAGGCCCTGAAAAGAGACGAATGGCCAGCGAAACCCCCGTGGGATGTCATAATTCTACATATTTCCCTCCAAAACAAAAGATGTCCCTTGTGGGATTCCTGTTTTGTCATTTCCCTTTCGTCCCCTCCCCTCTTTTCAAACAAGTGTAAATTACCTCAACGTTTGGATAAGTGTTCAAGTGGCCTGTCCACATACATTAGCCAATTGTCGCAAAGGCAAACATCCAATGAAATATGTATTTCACAGATGCTAGAACCTGAATGCAATAATTAGTGTTGATATAATGTGCTGTGAAGGTTATTTAATGACTTTGTCAACTAATTCTGCGGTAAATAATTATTTTGTATAATTAAGGGAAGGCAATGTGATGAAATTATGGGCTCTGCTTCAGGGGGAAAAGGACCAAAGCCATTATGGCTATGACAGATATACTGTGGTAACTGCTTGAGTTATAAGAATTGTGTTGTTGCAGTGTGACTTGTGATTAATTGCATTGTAAAAGTTCTGCTCTGGCAAGGACGGCTCAAAACAAGAAGTCTCTCCATTGTTATTGCATTCCGCATTATGCCTATTTATGACAGGTGGTGTAACACTGCAAAGTGTGGCTCGTTTGACAGCAAGTGGGAAGCTGGAATTGTTTACTTGACTTCATTTCTTTTCCCCACTTGCTGCCTTTATTTCGTGCAAGTGTGAAAAAAGTGGGGAGGGGGGGTTTTGAAAAATGTAGTTGGTTGACTGCTTGGCTAATAAGATGCCCATCATTCTAGCTAGCGCCGCTGATTTGTGTCTCCCTCTAACTCCCACCATGATTACATTCTAAGAAGCACCCCCCCCCCCCCTGCACCCTTCCACCTCCCCCCACCTGATCCTCGTCTTGTTACGTGGCATTAATGACACTTCAGTCATTGTGGCTTTCAAGCACAGCCCTTCCACACTGAACAGAGAGCTGACATTTCCTGACATTTTCCCAACTAATTACAGTACAAATAATTAAGCATGTTCCTCTATGTAACAAATGAAGGCGAAAGCCGTCTGTCATCCCTGGCTATGATTGATGACACTCTGGGAGACTTTATCTGATGGGTCCTGCCGTGAGGTACAGAGGAAGCAAATTTATTAGAACGAACAATGCAAATTTAGAGTCATCTCATCCAGTTATGCGCCAAGGCAATATCCGTGTCAAGGTGAATGTGACAATGAAAGCAAAATATTAGCATTTTGTGGAGCGAGCTGAGGGGGGAAATCAGAGCACTGAGATGACAGGCCTAATTATTTCGGCTCACACAGGCCAGGACAGCTGTTTCTGGTGTCCTGAACAAGCCTGTCACACAGGTAACCAAATAGGGTCTGTGTATGAGCCTCTGTATCCGACACCACACGGATGTGTGTGCCACTAATGACCAATGCTAATGTTGCTGCCACATCTCTAAAAAATGTGTCACCATGAAAGTTTTTTTTTTTTTTTTTTTTTTTTTTTAATGTCATTCAGTGTTTTTCTACATAAAAATATGTTTTAAATATAAATGCTTACCTGTCAGAAAGTGCTTAGCTGCCCAAGAGTTTCTGTTCTTTAAAATTTTATCCAGAAGAAAAAAAAAAAAAAAATTGGATACATAATGATAGAAAAACTTAGTATATTTTAATGCCCATTCTTACATTAGTTTATATTCCATTACAAGTTTGTTTCACAATTAGCAAGATTAAAACAAATAACACTGTAATGAGTTGTTTATTGCCCAATGACATTTAGTTATTTGTAGAATAAAAAAAGATCAGTGAAGTTAACTGCTGAAATCTGATAAATCAACATAAAAATTAAAAAAAAAGGGGTCAACTATGAATTTTGCTTTTACAAAATAGTTTTCTTAGTAATGAATATCAGTAACAGTTTTAGCATTTTTTATTTATTTATTTATTTTTTTGCTTCAGAGCGCTACTTGTGGTATATGAACCAGCAATGAACAATGGACTTAAGCTTTTATGCTACCAAATAGCAATATGTTGTCTGCATATATGAACACTTTGGGGAATAGAAAGGTTGCCGCCCACACTCATAATGAATCTAGAATTTGTACTCTAGGGCAACCTGACAATGGCTCTTGAGGAGCAGGCAAATCCGAATGGGTTTGGAAAAAAAAATCTACACGGGGATCAAAGTTTGCTGCTTAGTGGCTTACTGACTGGCTTGGAACAGATGGGCGTCGGAGGCACTATGAGCCCATTGAGATTCAGGATCCAAAGTGGCTTCTGCTGCTCTGTACACACACAGATGATGCCTTTGTGCCAGTACATTGCAGGTATCCATTTAGATAGGTTGGGTGGGATGTGGGCAAATAACCAGAGAAGTAAGAGCAAAAGACAAAGCACCAGGGAATGCTATGAAGCGAAGTGTGGTTAGGGATTCATGCACACAGGTTTGGTAAAATATGCAAGTTTTATATTCCTTGGTTGTAAGTATTGTAATTGTGTTTGTTTATGCTAAATGGAAACAACAAGCACACTTGTACACTTTGCTGTAGCTTTTCTTTGTTTTACCAATGAAAACCTACGACAAGCAACAACATGGAAGGCTGTACAATACAAAGTTTTTCTATGACAAACTTTATCTTTGTGAAAATAAGGTTCAAACAAGTATCGGAATAAAGTACAGGACAATGTTTACTCAGCCACAAAATTTATTTTAAAATAGTTCTTCCATCCGTTCTGAATTTAAAGCAAATTTAAAAAAAAATCTCATTTCATTAGCGTTATTTATTTATTTTTTTGCTGATTTTTTTTCTTCTCAAATTTAAATAGTTTGTATTTGTTATGCTTACTTCCTGTAATTTTAGAAGAGAAAAAATAAATAAATATAGAAATAAAGAAGAAGCAGAAGCGGGCAATAAAAGCATCACCACAACACTGAAGGTGAATTCTCAGGCCCATTTTTTCCCCAATAAACTGACAGTTTTCTGAGGTACAATGACATCTTTGCAAGTTTTTTTTTTTTTTTTTTTTTTTCATTTAATTTTTTCATTGTTTTATTTTATTTTTATTTTAGTTTTATTTTACCCAGTGTGTCTTCTTTGCATTATTTTATTTATTTATTTATTTTTGTGCATGTTGTGTGTTAGGAAATTATGCAATAAATAAATAAAAATAAAATAACACTTTAAACAAGTATAACAGTGCACAGAGAAAACAAATGCAATAAAACAATTAAATAAAACATAATTTATTTTTAAATATTTTAACTTTTCTCATCTGATGTATAGTTGTGCAGAGTTTGTGATGCTTTTTTTGAGTTGTGTTAACTTGCTTGCAGTTATTAAAATACGGTGCTCCACATACAAAAGATACGTAATGTAACAGCCTGAAAGTCAGATTGATACACATAAAACTATTATGTCACTTGCAAGTTTGCTTCATAAACTCTTAACCTAAATTTCAGTTAATTTTCCCATTACTTAGTATATTTTAGAAATTAGGCAAAATAATTTTATTTTATTTTATTTTAAATATATTTTTATAGCCTGTATACTGTATACATAATGATGATAATTTATTAGGCAGACAAAATTTTACAAAAACAGTTTTTAACTTAAAATTGTACATGCTGCTTAAACTTATGATGCAAAGATAAAAGTTAGCAAAAGATAAAAGTCAGGATGTTGTATTTCATGGAAACTGACATCCTTTGGGCACATATTTATCTTGTTTCTTCTCAATTTACAAGTGGAGGTAGCTTATGGTTGAGCAGACAACACGGGCATTCAGCTCTGGTGGACATTCGTGCAGCATTCCTGCAGCAT
>JARVLU010001073.1:23821800-23837117 GCA_031762415.1 Simpsonichthys santanae | reverse complement strand
ATATATATATACAGTATATATGAAGAATGAAAATATATGAAGATTGAAAACAAAGGCAGACTCACCCAAAAATGAGAATACTTTGTACTTTGGCAGTCTAATGAGAAAATGAGTACTCAGTGTTCCTTGACAGTATTCAGAGCAAAGAGAGGAAACTGGGAATACTCTCCATTTATCCTTCTGTCCATGTATGTTTTGAACCTGATAACTTAAAAAATACAAGAGTGACCAACTTACATTTTAGTGTGCACTGGCATATAGGTGTAAGAAAGTTTATTTTTTAAAAGTGGGTTACCAGCTCAAAATACAAAATGACTGCCACCATATGAAAACTGACCACATCTTTTAGGGAAACCATGCTCTCTAGTTTGTAAATTACTTAAAATATGATTGGGGAGGCCCAAGATTACTCTCATGCTGCCTCAGATGATTTTTCTTTTTTTAGTAAGTTAACATTCCTTCCTTATCTAAATTGCAACTCCTACCCTCTTGAATATCTTCACCAATTCCAGTCCAGAAAAACACTAATCTCCAAAACTACAAACATTCACTGTTCAAATCCCTCAGAGATGAGGGACATCAGCATATTGCTTATGAATATATATTGTTTGTTTCTTTGTACTGCCTTAGGGTGAAAAAATGGTATGCTCATCATATCAGAGTTCATGTTCAATAATCCAGGTAAAAGCAACAAAGTTAAGTAAGGCCATCCAGACTTTATATATTTATATATTTTTTCCAGACATTTCATACTTCATACAAAGGACTTTGTCAGTTCGAGGAACAGCAACAAACTCGGTCCTACAAGCAGCACACTCACATAGTGGGCCAACCAGTTTGATGGTGATTAGATGATTTCTGGAGTCCGCCCTCTCCCCCGTCAACTCCTCTGAGACAGCCATAGCCAAAGTGGTTCAAAACATCAAAGTCCATGCTCGATATTCCAAGTAAAAAAATCCAGCAAAGTTCAGTCAGAGCAACTGGACGTTTCCTTTTTATCTATTTATTTATTTATTTATTTATTTATTTATTTATTTACTTGAAATGCTTCGTTCTTCATTCAAAGGACTTCATCAGAGGAGTTGACGAGGGAGAGTGTGGGCCCCAGAAACCATCTTATCACCAGCAAACTTATTGGCCCACTATGTGAATGTATTGCTTGTGGGACTGAGTTCATTGTGGCTTCTTGGGCTGATGAAGTCCTTTGGATGAAGGACAAAACATCTCAGCAACAACAACAAAAACATCCAGATGGCCTGACTAAACTTTGTTGCATGTTTATAATACATTTCTGTAAGTTTAGAGCAACAAGTTAATGGTAGATTCAATACAAAAATTGCCACATTTATAAAATAAACATCAGCTTCTGTGATAAAAGTTGGAACCATTTCAAACTGGATCAAGATGAAGGTGTAGCTCCACACACAAAAAAAAAAAAAAAAAAATGGAAAAACTTAAAGAAAAAATGAGTTGGTCTTTCCCCCTCCATCTACAGTAGCACTAAAGCCATGTAAAAGTAATTGCTAAAGGTCAAAAGAGACTGTGTTTTACCAAGACATTTGTGTTTATCATTCAGGACAGATCAATACAATAGTGTTGTTTTAAAGAACAAAAGCCAGGGAGGCTTAACACTGACCTTTGCTTCCATTTTCCATTGTGTGCACAAGGTCCAACGAAACATACAAATAAGGCCCTCAGGTTTGTCAGGAAAAAAAATTGAAACTTCTCAAAGTTATGGGTCAATGTTGACTGTAGAGAGTTGGTAATACATTTATTTTATTATAAAAAATAACAAAAACAATGAAATGTGATTTGGTTGATACTGCTGTTCAAGATTCACTACAATAATAACAATTTATCATGTTTATTTATTTTTTCTTTCTTTCAGGATGTAAATATTCAACTACTGTATTTATTAATTTCAGTTTAATTCTAATTTATGTATAAAGTTATTTACAATTCCTCAATAGAAAAAAGTGCTGTAGAGTGCAAGGCAATTTAAAAAATGTATAACTAATTCAACACCACTGGAAATAGAAAAATAAATAAATACAATTATAGAAATCAATAACTAAAAGGTGACCAAAGTCAAAGCATATGAGTGAGTGGTAAGCGAGAAATTTAAAGCAGCTAATACGGATGCCTGTCTAATATGGAAAGGCCATTTGTTTCACAATTTTGGGCGTCAAAAGCCTGGTCCACTTTGAGCGTGAGCCTGAGTTTTAGCATCTTGTACATCAGGAGCAGTGGACCTGAGAGAATGTGCTGGTAAGATGTAGCAGGTCAGATGGATAAGGAAGTGCAAGACCCCATTTTATAAACTACTAAAATCCATTTTCAGAGGAATTCTAAATTATATCGACAGCCACTGAAGATATTTGAAAATAGGTGTAATGCGATTAAACTGAATAAAGAAAATATGTTCTAATGCTATTCAATCAGTATAAAAATAATAAATGTTGTTAAAAATATTCTGCAAATTGTAATGTTAATCTTGCGCATGTATTTTTATTAATTCTATGAAAAACAAGTTGTTTTGTCTTGTCCACAACCAGAACTCTGAATCAGTAAATATTTACATGTTATCAGTTTTTATAACATCCACCCTGATCACCAAACTCTAGCTGTTGGAATTTAAGTAATCCATCTAAGCTTCAATGATGTAAGCTCAAAATTAAATTAAATTTACCACTTAAAGAACTTTTTTTTTCTGCTGCTTTTGCCCTTCTTTGGGTGTTGTATTGTTTTAGCATGCGGATGAAATATAAAATAGGTTTGTAAGTTGACACAAGTATTCATCTGTTTTTTCTTGTGTGCAGGAGTTCTGCAGTTTAATAATATTTTATTTTAAGCTTTCCTTGTACAACAGACTAACACTTTGATACATTTGGTGTCTTCATTAGCATGTGTCTATTGTGTCTTAATGCTGCTGTGTGGGGCCCTCACACAGCAGCATGGCTTTGTTGTCAACAGTTTCAAGCAGGTCTAACCATGCTGGCCCCAGGTTATGACCGTTATTGGGACCAGATCATGGAAACACTTTTGATTTAAACAACACTCGAGCAAAGATGTGAAACCCATGAGTAATATCCTCCATTCATGGTGTCATGCCAGGGTGGGGGGTGCTTCTCTGGTTTATCTGACCATTTCAAGTTTCTATACAGCAAGTTGCATTCATCCAGTCACACACACACTCACACACATGCACATTTTGAGGTTCAGCTCCATAACCAATTACATTTTGTTACATGTATGGGGAAGCTGGAATCAAACCACCAACTCTCTGAAAAGCAGTGGACTGCTCATCCTTCCTGGGCTGCAACTGTGTCAAAGAATGGTGATATCGTATGAACATGCAGCTGACATACAGCTCAGTGAGAACGCTGGAAGGCATCTCAGGGATGCTGAAAGTTGCTGGGAAGAACCAATTTGGCACATCTAAGAGTGTAGTGACATCATTACCTTCACAGCGCAGGATTTCCAAATTTGATAAAATGAAGACACAATCTAATAGGCCAAAGATCACAAACAATAATAAATCTCAATAACAACAAGAAGCAGATATGGATGGATGGATGGATGGATGGATGGATGATGCATGGATGGATGAATGGACAGATCATGGATGAATGGACAAATGGATGGATCATGAATGGATGGATGGATGGATGATGGATGAATGGACATATGGGTGATGAATGGATGAATGATGATGGATGGATCATGGATTAATGGATGGATGGATGATGGATGAATGGACAGATGGATAGATGAATGGATGAATGGATGGATGGATGGATGGATGAATGGATGGATTGATCATGGATGAATGGACACATGGATGGATCATGGATGGATGATGGATGAATGGACAGATGGATAGATAAATGGATGGATAAATGTATGGATGGATGGATGGATGGATGGATGGATGAATTGATGGATGGATGGATTGATCATGGATAAATGATGGATGAATGGATGGATGGATGAATGGATGGATGGATGGATCATGGATGAATGGACAAATTGATGGATGAATGAATGGATGGATGAATGGACAAATGGATGTATCATGGATGGATGATGGATGAATGGATAGATGGATAGACAAATGGATGGATGGATGGATGGATGGATGGATGGATGGATGGATGAATGGATGGATAAATGGATAGATTAATGGATCATGGATGAATGGACAAATGGATGGATGAATGAATGGATGGATAGATCATGGATGAATGGACAAATGGATGGATGAATGAATGGATGGCTGGATGGACACCAACTAACCACACAAAAAAGTCAACTTCTTCATTATTTTGTTGATGCGTATTATAATTAAAACATAAAAGTAGGGAAAAAATGCTTTCATTTGTACATGTTAATTTTACTAGTTTATTTTTTTGTTTGTTTGGTTGGTTTTGGTTGTATTGTTTAATATCATTGTTGTTGTAAATAAATCTCCGGGGAAACATCGACTCATCACATTGTTTCTTATGCAATACCAACAGTCTTTAATTAAGAACATCCCTGAGTCAATCTGAGTGGAAACAAGGATTATCATCAATACAGGAAGTTACAGCTGTCACTGTGTCACATGTGTACGGATGAATATGAAATCAAGACATCCATTCATCCATCCATATACAGTATATATATATATATTTTTTTTGTTTATGTATTTATCTGTTTGGATAAACTATTAATTACTTAAGAAGGTAAGAAGGAATAAACATACAAGCTAACAATACTACTACAAATAAAAATTATTCATCCATCTATCCATTATCTTTTACCCGCTTCTTCTTTTTTAGGTCATGGGGGTCACTGGTGCCCATATCCAGCAATCACTGTGCAGAAGGCAGGGTGAACCCTGGACATGTCTCCAGTCCATCACATGGATACATAGAGACAAACGAGACAAACAACTATTCACTCTCTCACTCACACCTAGAGATGATTTAGTTACAAATCAGTCTAACATGCATGTTTTTAGTCTGTGGGAGGAAACTGGAGTACCTGGAGAAAACCCACACATGCACGGAGAGAAAATGCAAGGTCCCCGGGTAGGATTCGATCTGGCAACCTTCTCGCTGAGGGAGGGTAACTTTAACAACCACCCATATTTAATATTATTATTTATATTATTATTATTTGGCACATTTCAAAACACCCAAGGTTATCCTATAAGGCACAATTCAAATCCTTACAAAATGAAGTAGCAACGGTAAAATCAAAGAATACAGAAATAATCTAAAGCGCAGAGCAAAAAGAAGAAACCGTTCAGAGTAAGTTCGACAGTTTGAACGGCTTCTTGAACAGGGAAAAGACTGACTTTTAAAATGTACATTAAACAGTTTTGCCTTAACTGCTTTTAACCACAAAGCGGGTTTTCCGAACTGTTCCGTCCTTCTCGCAGTGAAAACGAAGGCAGATGGATTCCAAAATAGCCCCTCTAACAAGTCCCGCAGAGAGAGAGAGAGAGAAAGAGACACCTTTGCAGGCCCATTGCTCCCGGGCTACAACATGTAGTGTGACGACTCAGTAACTCCAACAGGTCGACTTTCGACTATTTGGAGAGTTTTGAAAGACAGCCCGGCCAACTGTGAGTATGTGCTCGGACGCGCTATGTGATTCTCCGTCTGCCATGCGTCTCAATCAAGCCAAGTGCCTGCTTCTCGGCTTCTCCATCCTTTAACCTTCACCCTTTTTTTTTTTTTTTCCTTCTGAGTTTTCTCTGTCTTTTCTGATCTTTCCTCCGGTGTAAGATTTATTCTTTTTTTTTAATTATCCCTCCAAATTATGATGATTCAGCCAAGCGAGGTACTTTCACCCTTCCTCAGGAATAACTGTTTGAATCAACCTACAAGCTCTGCGTTCTCTTGACAGTCCAGAGGGAGAGGAAGAAGACAGTGTCTTTGTTCACGAGCTTGTAAGTGTGCTGGACTGATAAGACCTGGGTTTATGGGGGTCCACGTTGGCTGCCAGGCAAATTGGGACCTCCCAATGAACAATCTTCTCCGTTTGCTTTTCAGCAAGATATTTCCACAAGCTTTCCCACTTTTTGTTGTCTTTACCAACTTGAAATGCGACAACTATCTATCTCAAAATGATTTCTGCACCAAAATGGCCATAAATATATACATTTAAATAAAATCTATGGGGCACATTGTTGAAATGTACAATCTTACAGTGGAGAAAGGTATTGAAAAGTTGGTTTTATTAAACATTTCTGCTCTCTGACGTGTCATCTGTTTGTGTGGCTGGTCTCCTTGTTGACATGGAAACACTGCGAGCATCAATAAGAACAGATTTAATTATAGCCATGTAAGGCAGGCGATCATGTACACGACGGTGTGCTTGTACATGCTTGTCTGTTAGTAAAACACTATGTGAACTGTTAAAAAAATTCAATAAAACTGGATATAAACTACAACAGATACACTTTTAGAATATGTCTGCCACACAGCTAATTAACCTTAGCAAACACAAACACTCATTGCATGATAGTGGCTGAGAGACATCACAATTACTGACTCCAAGCATTTGGGGATCATGCAAAAAAATTGTTTTAAACTTTGGCATCAACTGTGGAAGTCAACACTGGCTGTCTGTTAGCAAAATATGTCATGAAGCAATGGATGGATTTTACTGAATCTGAGTTTACTCATTGGATGCACATGTACAACTGATTAAAATCAATTCAATTCAAAATCACTTTATTAATCCCAAAGAGAAATTAAGTGCTGTTTTAATTCATCATTCTGGTTCCATTAAGATATGTTATAGGTACATATGGCTGTAGGCGGGAAGGATCTCTTGTAAAGGTTCGTCCCACAGTGAATTTGAAGAAACTGGCTGCAGATGCCGTCTGATCCGTCCACCCAGACTCAGCAGGCCTTTTGGTTCCTACGGGCTGCAGGATCACCCGAATGCCAAGCAGAACTCCTCCCACTCCTCCCAGCAGCCTGCTGAGCTCCTCTTCACTATAGACAGCTGGCTGCAGGAGCTGGCTGCAGGATCTGGGGGGTGATCCCATCCTTATGCTGTCATGAGCCGTGTTTCCTGCCATTTCCAGGATCTCAGTGGTCAGGCACTCAAGCACAGCTGGCAGGGAGACAGGAATGCATCCACGGTGCCTCCTTTTCAACTCATTTGAGATTTGGGGCTGTAGTTGAGATATTATTTGCACTTTTGAGGTGTTAAGGACTGCAAGCAAGAGGAGCTCATGCAAAACCGTTGTTTAAAATATTGACATGGACTGTTGGAATCAGTACTGTTAGGTAATCAACCTTAGCAAACAAAAACAGTTACAACTCAATTTGTAACACTTTCAGATTAAATTTAGCTGTGAAGTAGTTGAGAGGTCAAAAACATCAAAGTACATGCTCAGTAATCCAGTGTGTGTGTGTGTGTGGGGGGGGGGGGGGGGGATGCAACATTCAGTCAGGTCATCTGAATGTTTTTTTTTTATTTATTTATTTATTTTTTTTTTATATATTTCATTATTAACCCAAATAACATAAAAAATTAATTTAAGGAGCCAAAAACAAACTGGACTCCCACAAGCAGCACACCCACATAGTGACCATAGCTATATGAAATAAAATATATAATATAAAATTACATGTAAATACTTTGAAAACTGATTGGAAAATCCTATATCCTATAATATCGTATATATCATATATAAAAATAAATGAATAAATAACAAGTGCTGTCCACAAAAAACAAACACTTGCATAGTCATAATTAGAAAAAAATAAATAAATAAACTATTCAAAGCACAAATAAAAACAGTTAAATTGAGCCAAAAATGCCAACTCTCATTATGTGTTCAAAACCAGAGTGTGCATCATATGTGCTTTAGGAAGGGATTTAAAAACATCAAGAGCTGAAGCCTGTCTGATGGGATGGAGAAGCTGGTTTCAAATTTTAAGAGCTACAGCTGAAAATATACAACAAGGAAAAAAAAAACGTCATATTTTAGAATAGTCATTTTTTTTACACCAAGATAAACTTTGACAGAATTAAAAAAATAAAATAAGTTTTGTTTCATGGCATCTTTATATTAAAGTCTATAGCCAACATAAAAAAAAGAAAAGAATAAAGAACCTGAAGTAAAAAGGTCCTCAGATGTCAGAAGCCAAAGTCAATTTTTCCCAACGTCTGGTCAAGTGTTGCTGAGGTCCGCCGCTGCATAAGTAGCGTGTGGGACCTGTACAGTGGCTGCGGCTGACTGATCTGCCTGCTCATTAAGGCACCGGCTGGCCCATTTGGCCCGGTCCGGTAATGGGAGCCTGTTCTGTGTCAGAAACACTTATTTGCTTCACAGCCATCACTGCACATTAACATTCACGACGGCCCGTCACATGAGGGAGGGGAGAGGGGTTCACGAGGGCGTCTGAGAGGTCTTGCTCTCTGCACCAGCCCATTGACACACACACACACACACACACACACACACAAGATCTACATTTCATATATAAACACACACAAATATAACAATATGAACACAAGTCTCATCCAGGAATCTTCACCACATAAACGCCGTTATGTTTCGTCTTATATGCCCGTGAGCATGCATGCACCTGTAGTTTAATCCTCTTAATACATCTTTTTTTTTTTTATTGTTCGCATGCACACATCCTTAAAAACCTTGCAATCTCTCACACACTCAAGGAAACATGCAATCAACCCTCTAAGTAAAGGTCACATTTGCAATGCAGGTGACTCAAGCAGAAGGCACAAGGTAATTGGCTAACGGGACGGGGAGCGCTAATACCTTGTCTCTGAAAGATTATGTGATGGATGGGAGCCGCTTGGCATTGGAGTAATTAGATGTGTTTTGAGAAGACCGGACTGGGCCAGGACCTCCTCTTACGGAGAGTGGAGGGAAATTGGTAGACTAAGGAGGAGTCAAAGAGAGGAAAGCATCTTTAGAACTTGGGGTCATGCAAGGACGTTCCTAATTTTTTTAAATTAGGAGACCAAGAAGGCAGCAGGACAGAAAACGGAATAAACTTGAAGACATTTAGAGGAAAGTACAAGATTGGTACAGTAAAAACTAAGATAAAACAGACATGCATACAAAGGAAGAGGGGAGGAAATGAGACGTTGTAGGAGAAGAGGCGAAAGGGAAACATTTTAATTGAACTGGGCCAGTGGAGGTGGTTGAAGTGAAACCCTTTAAGACACATGCATTATTTACATAGTGTGTGTAGATGTGTAGCGCCTGTGTGACACCCCGTCTGTGTTGCACCTTCTTTGGAGAAGGAATATATTATATCACAAGGCACTCAAGTGGAAACAAAGACTCAGACGTTCTCCATATAGAGAGCTCAAAATGGAAATACTGTCATTGATGCAGTGTTTAACTGGGACTGTGGAGGAATGAATTACAAGTGTTCTTCAAATCTCAGCCTCGATTGTTTTAGTGCGGATAAAATGTAGAGTCTGGGATTTGAAGGAGCAATTCATTAGAAAACAAAACTGCACAAACATGTCAGAAGGAGTCAAACAGGTACAGTTTATAGAGAAAATAAGATGTTTGCTGTGAATAGTACTTGAAGTAATTTTTATGACTTGTGTGATTTTAATTGTACAAAAATAAACATTATGGGAAAATCCAAAACTTAAACCTATTCAGACGAAACTTGTGAAAAGTGTGCTATTATTTAATGTCGGTTCATGATTTTCAGACTACAGCTTTTAGACAATACAATCATAATGTGGGTGTTATTTGTGTACAAAACACACCTGACAAGAAAAGGAAGTGACATTAAAGTTGCAGTTCAGATCTTTTAATAGGTCCTATGGAAAGTTTATGCATTCAATTCAATTCAATTCAGTTTATTTTTATAGCGCCAAGTCACATCAGAAGTCCTCTCAGGGCAATGAACAGATAATAATATCTTTTTTTCAATGTTCTCTGTTTATTTATTTATTTTCCAGCTGCTCCCTTCTTTAGGGGTCATCACCTCAAACTAACTCACACAAAGACTTGGCAATTGTTTTTATTTATTTATTTATTTTTACGCCAGATGTTCTTCCTAATGCAGCCATAGCCCCCCCCCGAGCTACCACAGCCCTCTGTGTGGAGCAGAGCGCTGTCATCTAGAGCACCCAATGGATCAAACGGTAGCTTTGCTCAGAGGCCCAGAGTGGGGTGAATGAGGGTGGAGTCAGGTGTGGGTGTTTAACCTTTTCCA
Source organism: Simpsonichthys santanae (assembly GCA_031762415.1). Lineage (NCBI taxonomy): Eukaryota > Metazoa > Chordata > Actinopteri > Cyprinodontiformes > Rivulidae > Simpsonichthys > Simpsonichthys santanae. The sequence goes on along the minus strand of JARVLU010001073.1, from coordinate 23,826,900 downwards.
CCCACATGTTGATGTTGTTAGTACAAGAAGTTGAACCGGTGACCTTCCGATCAAAGGCCCACCTTCTCTAACCTCTGTGCCATCACTCCCCTAACATTCTCAGTTTAAAATAAAAGTGATCATAATAGTCTGAGTGAGGACCAACTATTAGCAAGACTGAGTTGGATTGTTGCAGTCTTAAAACAGTTCCAGTTTTATTTTTGCATTTTATTTTTATTTTTTTAAACACATCATTTTAACCTTACATATGATTTAAACCTAATTCTTCAATCCATCCACATTGTGTGTCCTTTTGGTACCATCCCTAGTCTGAATGCATGGTAAGGGTCAGGATGGGTGTTCAACTTAAAAATTAAAACACACCTGAGGATTTACACCTGTCCTATGAAACATATGACAGTGTTGCTGGACCGGTTGGGCCCAGCTACCAAATACCACAGTACTGTTAACCAGCTGCAAATAGTATCAGTAGCAGCTAGTTATAGCACTTCCAGTGTAACCTGGACCATGTCTAACAGGAATAACAAATATTTACCCTAGACAATGGTGTGCTGCAAAACTATGAGTCAAGTAATGGTTTGTGTACAATAGTGATGTCACTAACCACATGTGTGTCATTGATAATGGTTTGATTACAGATGAAACAGCCAGAGCTGAGTCCTAATAATTTTTTTAATTTTTGTATTTATTTATTTATTTTTTACTTGCAGAGTCTACATAGCATAAGTGCATTAAAGTTTTTAAATTAAGGCCATCATTTGCTTGACATCTCAACAGTTTTGTGTTACATTAAATAATTGGTATTCACTTTTTTTTTTAACAAGGAAAAGTGTGACAAGTGATGAAAAACATTTAAATGTATGGCAACATATACATTTCAGTGCACCTAAAGACAGAATGCAACTGCAAAGATTAAAGGAAGGAGGTGGTTGACTCCAAGCCTGATCTGATACTTGTGATTCATACATATGAAATGATGGAGCAGTTGATGGTTGAGCTGGTTTTGACCAGTCACGGTGTTTATTTTTTTATTTTATTTTATTTATTTTTTTTTTTGAAAGGACATAAATGAACCTTTAGAATGTGCTTGTAAAGTGAACACCAGATGATATATTTTTCTTTCAATCTTTTTTCTTTTATTTGTTTGCCTAAATCAAAGCAGCCTCACAGGTATTTACTGAGAAATGTAAAACTAAATCAAATTAATTGATTCCATCTTTTTGTTCTAATAGCCTTCTTGCTTTTTAGACTTTTTATTTTTATTTTATATATACATATACTTGACTGCTTTTTAGACTTTTTGCATGTTTGGATTGTCTTATAAATACCTGTATTATCAGACTGTTCCGCTCTTATTGGACATTTATTTCATTTTCTACAAATGAATCCATACACAAGAACACCATGAATTAGTACAACTTACACACAATGTAAAAGCACATTATGTACATTCAAAGGCAGTTTGTTCAAAGCTGCCATCTTTAATTCTTACTCCGCTTCATGGTTTGAAATAAAAGACCAACAATCTCACTATAATAAATACTGATGACAGAGTTGTTTTTTTCTGCAGCTTCAACTCTTCTGATATTCCTTCATCCTCTCCTCTCCTGTGCTCACCCAGCAGGTTCTGGCTGCTGTGTGCAAATAAGATTAGCAGGTTGTATTTTCTCAGGTCTCAGCTTTGAAACAGTAAGCCTGGCTGTGTATATAATTAGAGAGAGATTATGGCGAGGCCACTGCCAATGAGCGCCGCCAGCTGACATTTCATGTGTGCATTTGTGTGTGGCAGTGTGAGCTGGCAGCGGTCATGTTGGTGTGGCCTTTCTATAATCTGTGTGTGTGTACAGGACCACAGGTGATGTTTGACATGCAATAGAGCCAGGACACAATGTGTCTGAAAAAAAATAAATAAAATAAATGTAACTGCAGTACTTTAGTGCATGAGAAGAGTCTTTTAATGAGTCATGATTGAGGGCAGGTGTTGTCCTTCTCATGGCACACTGAAGGTGATTTGATTGTCAGCGGTTGGCCTTTGTTACGCTGCAGACTCCATCACCCAGCAAACATGGCGACCTGTGAACTTGGCAGACGTCTGCAGCCGGTATCTATCCACCGACGGTCCTGAGTGTTTAACTGTGAATCCATCAATATCCTGTTTATTCAGTCCGCATAGCAATAATCACTTCAGTAAATGTGTGATATTTTTACAGGACTTATAGGTTTGTAGGTCAGACATCTTTTTCAAACAAACCCGTGGGATGAAATATGTGAAGCTGCAACAATGAAATGATGGTTAGTTTCAAAAATAAACCATGAAAATGGAAATAACATATGATTTTATTAATAAATCAGCTAAATATAACCATACTGCTTATATTTATAATACTTTTATTCATTTACTTTTGGTTGACTATATAGCTGACTTTAATATAATGTTTGGTTTAAGTGATATACAGAATAATAGAACAAATTATAAACTGTGCTCAGTCTACTGTCTTTTTGAAGTTATGTACATTGGAAAAAAAAAAGTATTTTGATAGCTGACTGAAGAATTAAATATTTATTTTATTGTATTGTTTTCTGAATAACTGATTTAAATATTGTGGAATTTTGGCTTATTTAATTTAATTTCAACAAAATATTCATAATAATCCCATGTTTGTTTGGTTCACCACTGCTTTTTCTAGCACCACCAACTCTATAAAGTTATCTAAATGCAATGCCAACACTACATTAAAATGATGTGTCATTAAATGATAGGAGATAAATTACTCTATTTGCCTCCTGAGGTTATGGACATCAAAACTATTTGTAAAATACAGTTATTAAAGAATAAAAACAATTAAAAAAATAATTAAATTAAGAAAACATCATGTCTTGCCTATTTAACACTATAAATCCCTTTTTCCTAAATTAAACCCTTATTACTATTTATTTTCTTAATTTAAATGCCAATACATTTTTGTATTTGTTTAAATAAAATCATCTAAAATATTCTTGTTTGTCGCTGCTTTTTATTATCATTGCATTTTAATCCACGTCTGGTTTTTGCTCTCAGCCCACCAGCTGCACAAACTCAGACACAATGTGCTCCTCTTCCCGTTTCCATCCACTTCCCATCACTCCACGCTGCATGAAAGTTACTAAATAATAGAAGAATTATGGGTATTTTATTCAGCCGTTTCTTCACGCACAGTTTCACACAAATTTGCGCTCAGAGCGTTTTTCTAACTGACTGCAGAATCACAGTGGTTTACTGTCCTAACAGACGCCTCCCAGCTCACCAAGCTCTCCTCTGCAATTAGTTTTCATTGAATCCTATTGATTTTTAACCCCCTTTCAATTACATACACAGAAGTCAACCACCTAGATGTTTGCAGTCATTAGGTGCAACTCTTTGTGTCTTCCTCAATACTAATTATGTGTGGTTGCTGCTGATGTTCTCCTGCCTGCTTGGGGAAAGGAAGCAAAAAAAAAAAAAAAAAAAAAAAAAAAAAATACATGCACCAGGGGAGATCTGGGGTCCTGTAGCATGTGTGTGCACGGGTGTATGTGATCGAGTGTCTGAGCGCATGGCTATCCTTCCACCATGAAGCCTATGGAGAATACAACTAATAAAATAAATATGACTTGGATAAAGGGGGGAAAAGTAGAAAGTGTTTGTCCCCTGGCACGTCTTCCACTGACTGGGTAATGCATTGTATTGTCTGTGTGGCCTGGCAGATCTCCTGCATTGTTAAAGGAAAGCTCCTAGGAATGTCTTGGCTGTTCCTGATTCTAAATAAATCCTGACATGAAATGGTTATTTCCTTTGAACAGAGTTTACAGATTTAGATGGAAATCTGTTTGTAATAGGAACGATAATGGGAAGGAAACAAAAGAAAAGAAAAGGAATAGATTTAGACTTTTTTGATTTCATAATGTAGCTAAATTAATACAATTGAATTAATTTAAAATACAACACTTTGTTGAATGAATATACTTTTAAAATTCACACCAACCTCTTAAACGTTACAGACTAAAATGGTCCTCTGATCTATGATTTCTCAGCCTATACAACAGAATATCATACATGCAGATTTACTCTATCTGAGTTGAATTTATGTATTTTTTTTTCCTGCATGGCAGTAACACATCTTTGACAATAACAGGTACTGACATTAATAATAATAAAAGTATTATTATTATTTATAAAGCCTTTTAAAACAAGCACAGCTGCAGGAAAGTGTTGTACACATAAAATCAAGAATGTTTAAACACATAAAAATAAAGTAAAACAGCTGTTAAAACATTAAGATCAATTAAAAATAAAAAATAAAAATGAATAAAAAACTGTAGTGTAGAGCAAATTTCACTCTGTGCTAAAAGCCAGGGAGTAAAAATGTGTTTTTCAAAGAGTTTTAAAAATGGACGGGGAAGGGGATTGTCTGATGGGAAACGGGAGATTGAGATTACAACCAAAACACCTTTAAACCTACTGAATTTAAACACTTTACCTTTGTTGTTGAGGTAAATTAGCACAATGTTGACACTAAGAAAAGTTTACATACAAATTTTCCATCCATCAATCCATTATCTTCTGCTCATTCTGAAGTCGGATCACGGGGCAGCAGCTTGCGCAAAGAGGCCCAGACATCTCTTTCCACAGCCACCTCTTCCAGCTCCTCTTTTCATTCATTCAATCTTTATTTATACAGGTTAATCTCGTTGAGCCTCGGGGACTCATTTACGAGCAAGACCTGATTAATTTAACAGGCAACAGTGGATAATAATGCCAACAATAGACAATCATAAAAGAGGCATACAAATGTTTATTTTATTTATTTAATTTTTTTTAACAAATTTAAATAAAATGGCAACCAAAAGGACAGTCAAAAGAAAAAGTAGTGAAAAAAGCAGCTAGATTATAAGGTGGTGTAGAAAATGTAAAACAGGAACATCACTGCATTGGTTTTTGCCAGGAACTTAACAAATGTTTGAAGCCACTTAGAGAGGTCAAGGTCGAGAGCTTCAAATATTTTTGCAAGATATTCCAGGAAACAGGAGCAGAGTAGGAGAAGGCCCTTTTGCCTAGTTCAGTCCTCACTGAGGGAACACTGC
>JARVLU010001073.1:23809729-23821700 GCA_031762415.1 Simpsonichthys santanae | reverse complement strand
AATAATGTCCTGAGAGTGCACGCTGTAGCTGCACTCACACAGAGACATGTAGGAGGAGATGTATGAAGGCAGCAGACAAAGAAGTGATTTAAAGATGAAAATGTACCAGTGGGAGAGTCTAGGAGAACCCCAAGGTGTTCCCAGGCCAACTGAGACTAATATTTTCTTGTGTGTGTCCTTGGTCTTCCTCGGAGTCTTCTCCCAGTTGGACATGCCTGAAAAACTTCCACAGAGAGGTGCCCAGGGAGTATACTTACCTGATGCCCGAACCACCTAAACTGGCTCCACTTGATGTGGAGGAGCAGCGGTCCTATACCAAGTATCGCCCGGTTTACTGAACTTCTCAACCTATCTCTAAGGAAGAAGCTAGCTACCCTGTGGAGTAAACTCACTTCAACCGCTTGTATCTGCAATCTCATTATTTTGGTCACTATAAGACTACCCAGAGTTAGTGGCCATGGGTGAGGGTAAGAACATAGACCAACTGGAAACAGAGAGCTTCGCCTTAAAGCTCACCTCCTTATTCAGCAAAGGGACAGGCACAGAGTCTGCAATACTGCAGATTCTGCAGCAATGCATCTGTCAATCTCAAGTTACATTCTACCATTACTTGTGAACAAAAACCCAAGATACTTGAACCCCTCCACTAGAGACAGAACCTCATCTTTGACCCAACGAGAGCAATCCATCTTTGTCTAACTGAGGACCATGGCCTCAGATTTGGAGGTGCTTATTCTCATCCCAGCTGCTTCACACTCAGCTGTGGACTGTTCCACTGACAACTGAAGATCACCGCACGATGATGCAAACAGGACCACATCATCTGCAAAGAGCAGAGATGGAATCATGAGGGCAACAAACCAGACACCATCTGCCTCATGGCTGCACTGAGAAATTCTTCCCATCAAGATTATGAACAGAATCTGTGACAATGGTCAGCCCTGACAGAGTCCAACTCACACCCTGACGGGGTCTGATGTACTGTCAGCAATGCAAACCAAACTCCTGTACCACTTGTAAGGACTGAACAACCTGTAGCAATTAGCCCCAAATCCCATACTCACAGAGTACCCCCCACAGGAATACAGTCCCCAAGGAATACAGTGAAATGCCTTCTCCAAATCCACAAAATGCATGTAGACTGGATTGGCAAACTCCCATGACCCCTCAAGGACCCTAGTGAGGGTAAAGAGCTGGTCCAAAGTTACACGGCCAGGCCAGAACCCGTATTGTTCCTCTTGGACATGAGATTTAACCAACAATGTGTTTAGCTTCCCCAATACCAACTTTCCTTAGCCATGGAGGCTAAGGAGATTGATGCCACTATAATTTGGAGCACACACTCTGGTTCACCTTTTTGAAAAGGGGGGCCACCACCCCAGTCTGCCAATCCAGTGGCACTGCCCCTGATGTCCACACATGTCAAAGACATGTCAACCAAGACATACCAACAACATCCAGAGCCTTAAGGAAATCAGGATGAATCTCATCACCCCTGGAGCCCTGCTGCCACAAATCATTTTAACTACCTTGGTGACCTCAGCCATAGTTATGGCCAGACCAACATTGAAGTCCCCCAACTCAGCTTCCTCCATGGAGGACATGCCGGTGTAACTGTAAAGGTGCAAAGATTATTCCTTCCACCTTCTGATGATATCACTGGTTGAGGTGAACAGCACAGCACCCCACCTTCATTGAATGCAGTGTTGGAGTGCTGCTTTCCCCTCCTCAGTAGCCAGACAATTTGCAAAAATCTCCTCAGTACTGTCCAAGAGTCTCTGTCTTCCCACGTTTGAGCTTTTGCCTCAGCAACAGCCAAACCTGCCACTTAGCCCTCCGGTACTCTTCAGCTTCCTCCAGAGTTCCACCAGCCAACAAAGCCCGATAGGACTCATTATTCAGATTAACAGCCTCTCTAAACTAGCATGTCCACCATCAAGTTTATGGATGGCCACCACAAGAAGCACTGACAACCTTGCGACCACAGTTCAAGGCAGCCCCTCAACAACTGAGGCACGGAACATGGCCCACTCAGACTCAATGTCCACCACATCAGCTGGGATGTGGTTAAAGCTCTCCCAGATGTGTGAGTTGAAGATCTTTCTGACTGTTTCTTCTGCCAGGCTTTCCCAGCAAACTCTCACTACATGTTTGCATTTACAAGGTCTGTCTGCCATCTTCCACTTCCATCTGATCCAACTCACTACCTGGTGGTGGTCAGTTAACAGCTCAGCTTCTTTCTTTACCTGAGTGTCCAAAACAAATATCCGTAAAACAGATGACATGACTACAAAGTCAATCATCCATCTATGATCTAGGTTATTTTGGTGCGCACTTAAGGACACCCTTATGTTCAAACATGGTGTTTGTGATGGGCAAACCATGACTAGCACAGAAATGAAACAAAGAACATTGTTTAGGTTCAGATCAGAGATGGTGTTCCTCCCAGTCATGCCCCTCTAGGTCACACTGTCATTACCCACATAGACATTGACGTCGCCCAGCAGAATAAAGGAGTCCCCAGAATGTGCACCTTCCAGCACCCCAGCTAAGGACTCGAAAAACCCCGGACAGGTTGGTGGGACAAGAGAAAGTGCTTTTTTTTGTTCATGTTTTGACAGATTGTGAAGTGATGGCCAGCGTGGAGATTTCCTGAACCAAAGGAACCAAGGTGAATAGTTTTTAATTGGAGAGTGGTGGACAGAAGGTAGGAAGAATGACCTGTTTCTTAGTAAAACACGGAAGCAGGTGGTTCCAGGCAATGATCACACAGGGACACAGTTCAAAGGAACTTGAGAAACTAGGAGGATCTGCTGGAGGACAACAGCAAGTCAGTGCTTGGAAAACACAACGGTTAGAATTGCTTGATATAGAAAATCTGTCTGTAGGGGCTGTCACACAGTTACCACAAACTTCAATGCTCCAGCACTGAAATGCTGAACCCTGTGGAGATTCAAAGCAGTGCTCCTCAACAGCACTGGACTGGGAATAGATGAGAAGTGGTTGCTCCAACTTTCACTCAGGAGCAGCAAGACCAAGGTTAGCTGCAGAACATATAGAATGTCTACAACATACAGTGTATTGTTTTTGTTTTTCAGGAAGTTAGATTCAACACCAACTGCTCAAAATGAGGGTTATATTCAGGTGTGTTCTTTACCATCATGTTCCAACACAAACTTCCATAACATTAGCACCATTTTGGAACTATAAATTCACATCCAGCCAGTGTGATGCGTTCTTTTTCAATATAATGCTACTAAAAATAAAGGTAATCTAAATACTTTGAGTTACTTTCAAATGTATGTTCTGTGGACTTTCAAATCTGACATGATGCATATAAGTATATATATCTTTTGCATAAACATAATCGTGGTATGAAACGTGCACTTTTAGACTGTAAAACAATATTTTTTACAAGAGTTTAACTGCTAAAACATTCCCCATTCTTACTTTCCATTGTGTAGCTCAACTGTTTTAATAAGATACATCTGGATACGCACAAACATCACTTAAAGAGTAAAATACACAGAACCAAGCATTTATTTTCATTTCCAATGATTTGAACAACCAATAACCGTCCTTCAAGCAGGAGTACCTGCAGATTAATGGCACAAAGATGTTGTTTGAATAAGTGTTCCCTCCTTTCTACTGGCTGATCTAATAAATATGCTAATAGAGCCGTCAGAAAACACCACTCCTGTTGGAAATCCTCAACTTAATACTTGCATCGTGTGTAAAGAGCAACCTGGCATTGTGAAGAATTCCATTTTTCCACGTGCAATTTGACATCAGCACTCTGTTATTTGTTCACCAAAGGTCAGCATTGAGGTTTTTTTTTTTTTTTTTCTCCTTTGGCAGCTAATTAAAATTGCTTGTTTGACAGCTGCAAGGTTGTGTCTCAGCTATAGGTCTAATGCATCAACAGTTTAAAGGGTTTGTTGGAAAAGTTTAATCCAGTTTGGATCCAAATCAGAGAAATCTTCTAATTATGACGAGACTCAGGTTGGGTGTCTTGTTTTCTTTTTTTTTTTTTTTCTACCTGCTCTCTTGATCTCTCTGTCATTGACTCAGCCATCTATCACCAAGTGTTCCTCTGATAATTACATGCCAAAATGACTTAAAACTCCCACTCTAGGTGTAAGGCATCACAGCCCAAATGACACGCCGACTCACCCGAGGACTTTTTAACAAGGTAAGTCAGGAGAACGCCACGCAGTTGCTCACTTCTGCCCATAATTGTTCAGCAACGACTAATTACAGTCTTTCATAATCCTCTGACTCGTTATTTGGGCTAAACAAAGATCGCTCTCCATCTCTCAGTCTCTGTGTGTCTGTGTGAGGCAGAGAGGAAAGAAGCTGGCAGAAAGTGCTGTGGAGACAAGCTGCCACTCAGTGAAACAGATAATTAACTGTTGTAGAGCCTAGCAGAGATTTAATTATTTATTTTGAACCGATTCACAGCGAGCAGGTAGGATCTCGACTCGTTTTCTGGTTTTGTCAGGCGATGGAAATGAGACTGCAGGAAAAGAGCAAAGAAAAAGAATGTTGATGGGCCGAATGCCAAGCCACAGAGTCTCCGGTGGGTTCTTCCATGACACAGTTGTGTGTGTGTGTGCATGTGTGTGTGGAGTGTGGTGTGTGTGTGTGTGTGTAGGAGCTAACCCCCAGAACAAGCCAGCCGAGCCTGAACATTTGGCACCTGCAGTTCATGTGTTAAATGTGGGCATGGTTGTCAGCGTGTATGGAGGTGTGTTGAACTTGTTTAGCATGTCTGTTGGACACTTGCACACTTTGTATACTTTTACACACCACAGCAGAGTTATGAAGCCGGAGGCTGAGCTGTGTGTCGGCCTGGTTCAGTGCCGACAACTACAGTTGGTTTTATTATTATTGTGATTATCTTGCCACTGTTGACCCATTTAGCCTAAACTTACTTGTGCATGTTTATTTGTATGCCTGTTAGCAAAATATGTCATGCATCACTCAATGAATACTTTCAACTGATCAACTTTCAGATTTAATTCAGTTTCAGATGGGCCACTGCAGCTAATGAACATTAGCCATACATTGTTAAACCTCAGTGAAATTTACAGACATTAAATCAAAACCTGGAGTGGTAGTAGATGAGAATCATTCATGTCACACATTTTGATCTCTAAACATTGTTCATTGTATTTGCTCAACTCTTTGGCATTAATTATTAGAGGCAATAATGAGTGTGTCTGTTAGCAAAATATATCATGAAACTATATTTCATGAAACTCACACACTACTGATTGGAGGACCATCCATCCATCCTTTATCTTTATCTGCTTCTTCCTTTTTGGGTCACATGGGTCACTGGTGCCCATGTCCAGCTATCACTGTTCAAGAGGCAGCAGGGGACACACTGAACAGGTCTCTGGTCCATTACAGGGACACAAAGAGACAAATGACACAAACAACCATTCACTCTCTCACTCACACCTGGGAACACTTTAGAGTTACCAGTCTAAATCGAAATGCGTGCTTATGGTGTGTGGGAGGAAACCAGAGTACCCGGAGAAAACACACTCATGCATGGAGAGAACATGCAAATTCACCCAGAAAGGCCTTGGCTGGGATTCGATCCAGCAACCTTCTTGCTGAGAGGCAGCAGCTCCACCAACTACACCACTGTGCCACAGCTAATTGGATGTCTATTTTTTAACCTTTATTCAACCAGTGAAATCCCACTGAGATTACAGATCTCTTTTGTAAGGGAGGCCTGGACCTGAAGGCAGCCTAACATGCATGTTTTTGGTCTGTGGGAAGAAACCGGAGTATCTGGAAAAAAAAAAAAAAAAAAAAAAACACGCAAACACAACAAGAACATAAAAAATTCACACAGAAAGAGCCGACGTCCAAATGGGGACTGAACCTAAGACCTTCTTGTGTGAGGCAACAGTGAACCATCTTGCTGCTAAATAGAGGCTTTCTATAACATATTAGTGTTTGGAATACACTTGATCAAATATGGCTGCCACAGCAAGTCAGAATTAGTAAACACAAACATGACGACAACACAGTATGTTATTATTATTATTATTATTATTATTATTATTATTATTATTATTATTATTATTATTATTATTATTATATTTTGAGCCATAATTGTGTGGTAATAGCTGAAAATCCTTCCCTAACTCTTAGTCTGAGTGCTCATAGATCAAGCGAGGTCTGTTTAAAACAATGGCGTGCACGGCGACGGGTAATATGCATTCCTTCAGTCATTGCTAGATTTGTGAACTTATTTTAGGCCAATTTAACAGTCTGGCTGAGTTTTGATTATCACAAATCTAGAAGTTGAAAGGTTTTTTATTTTTTATCAGCTTGTGTTTGTTAGTTCCATCATACACTTGCAGTTTTAGACTACTTCCTGAGCAGCCTTACTCATTCTGATTTTAATTTGCGTGAATCTCCCAACAGCCTGAATCTGAAACACAAACATCTTGGATACTTGCAACGGAACACAGGTTTCAACGGAACCAGTCTGTTTAAAGTCGTATCTAAAGCAACAGCGACCTCTGTGGTTTGAAAGGAGAATTACAAGAAAGAGGAAGACAAGTTTTACTCTAAACAAGATCTCAGAATTGGTGTCACAATATAGTCACATATTCTTCTTGTATTGACCACTTCAGTAGATTAACTTGAAATGTTGATTTTCTATGGTTTTCAGTAAAAATATATGCATTTAAACACAACAAGGTGGGATTTCAGGGAGGTGTGTCTGACTCTGTTCAATGCACAGAATGTGTCTCTCTGTCTGTTGATCATGTTTGTCCATTTCTGTGTCAATCACTGGGGAAACTGACTGTCAGGTTGTCTGTCTGCCCCTGCTAGTACTAGCAGTTTGCTGGAGGGGAAACATCTAGATATTTCTGCTTGACCGTACAGCTGCCCAGCCAGAGTCCGCCTCTATTCCTATTCGGCCTCTCTTTGTGGATAGTTGTGTGTACGTGTGTGTCTACACGTCCAGCAATGATAGACAAGGTGGGGCCAGTTGGACAGTGATTTTGGAATCTGTTTTACCCTCAGGTGACTGTCAAGTTGTCAGAAAAAACAGGTTTGTTCCAGTTCAGGATGTTTCTCTCCATGTTTATATTTGCAGCTATTTTCCCCTTTGAGTGTGAACATCTTGTTGACAACGCTGTACACAGAGAACCTGGACAGGTAAATAAGTGACACACTGCTCCTGATCAGAAGATGTGAAGGCTTTTCAAGAATACAAAATGCTAAAGTAAAAATGGAGTGAAGTTACATGTTATGCCCTGAGATTTCAGTCTCTTATTGATTGAAGGAATATACAGTACACTTGTTTTCAATTTCACATTTAAAGCATCAGCTTAATTAGAGTATTTTTATTTTTTTAAGTCCACTGAATTTGTCTAAATTTTGCAGTGCAACGGTAAATCAGCACCATGTTTCAGCTCATACCTTGAAATACCACAACTTGATGGAAGATAAATCAAAACAGAACTGAATATCCCACTATTAATAAAATAATAATAATAATAAAAAGTATACTGTGAAATACTCACACCTGGCTTCTTAATATGTTGAGTGCCAGAGTGAGAAAATGACGTTGGATATCAGTTATCAAATAAATACAAAAGTGACCCACCTTTTATTGTTTTAAAGTGCTGATTATATGATGCTTCTGCTTGCCGTACTAACACATTTTACCTCTGTTGCAGCTGTTTGCATCACTCTGCGACAGTGCCGTTTTTCCACCAAACTGATTGAAGCACACACAGGCAACTTTTAACCTTCTACAAGATGATGTGAACTAGCTCTTTATCTTTGTTTGATGTGGCGTGTTTTAGATACCATCTTCCTCTACTTTAATGTCATAGCAAAATGAAGTTACATTAAAGGCTTCAGATGGGAGTGATGATCACCAGAGACTAATGTTAAATTACTCATCACTAACGTCTTTACCGTGATGGTTGGTTTCAGATATTGAACACTTAAGCACATGCTTATAATTTATTAATAATCAGACAATGTTGTAAAGTAGGTTTATAGTGGAAAATATTATGCAGGCTAGGAGTAGTCGGATCCCATGGACCAGTTTTTAAATGTACATTAAGCAATATACTGTATACTTAAGTTAAAAGTAATGGAAAACCACACAACATATTGAGGGAAAAAAAATAAAAATAAAACCAACAACGAAGCACACACATAAAAAAGAAAAAAAAAAAAAAAAAACACTGGAGTCAAACTGAGTTCAGTGCAGTTTATGGTTTATTTTTTGAATGAGTAAATGTAAAATTGTTAAATATGTTGCAGTCGCATTTAACACAAAAACACCTATGAAACTTAAAATACCCCCTGAAAGAATAAAAAAAACTATTTCACCTTGAAACAATAATATTCCAACCAACCTAGTTTCTCCTCAGTTGACACTTATTCAGACTCCTTGGATACAATGTAATCTTTCATGGATGGTGACAATTTTAAAATATGTCAGGAGCTCTTGGACTGGTTTCAGGAACATTATGGTGGAAATGATATATGTCACACAATGGGACACTGCTTCACAAGTTAAATTCTTGAAGTTGTTTAAACATTTTGACAGCCAGAGTCCAAAACACTGTTCCTAATGTTTTACTTGTATCAGATTTTCAAAGATCAATTGCATCACATTTCTGGTGTTTTCTAAGTTAAATCGTAGACGCTCAGCAATTCTGTCCCAATGTGAAAATGAACTACCTGGACTCAGATAAGATGTACTTCTCTGCCATGTTTACCCTCTTTTTCTCTTATTATTTTTATTTTGTGTGATTGTGCGTTGTTAGTTGAAGGCTTTTAAAAAACTTTTTAGTGTAATATTTAGAGGTTTTATCTGATTGACTGATGCCTCATTTTCAGTACTGAAGGTGTTACTTCAAGATCCAATGTTCTTTATTGTCATTCACATCACATGTGGTACATGAGATAGAATGAAATTGTGTACACTGAGTCCCAGTTGCATCCAACAACAACAAAAATATAAAATGTAAAATGAAACAGTGATAAGTATCTAATATATTAACTAACAAATATGCCAAACTAAGAAATACGCTAAACACAGCTGGTGTTCAGTTGGCGTCGGTGAAGAGTAAAGTTGAGTTGAAAGGCAGAGCTCTGGATATTCCAAGCCTCACCTGTGGTCGAGGTTTGGATCAGGACTGAAAGAACTCTAGCTACAAGCAGCTGAAATGAATTTCTTTCATAGGGTGGCCGAGCTTTAGGGATAAGAGGAGGAGCTCCATCATTTGAGGGGTGCTCACAGTAGAGCTGCTGGTTCTCTGCATCAAAAGGAGTCAGTTGAAGTGGAACTGGTTTGGATGCCTCCTGAATACCTCCCTTTAGGACTTTTTCAGGCATGTCCCAAAGGGGACCCATGCAGAACTGGGCCTGCTGCATCTAAGAGCAGACTATAAGAGGCAGAAGACGGTGTACTGAATACAATTCAATTCAGTTCAGTTTATTTATAGAGCATCAGGTCACAACAGGGCACTGAACAAAAACATTCACGTACAGAATAAAAGCCAGTTATTAAAAGTTTATGCCAGATTGCATTGAGTTTTCACTTTTGTCACAGTATCCCATGCTGAGCAAGGGTAAAGGCAACAGTGGAAAGGAAAAACTCCCTCTTAACAGGAAGAAACCTCCAGCAGAACCAGGCTCAGGACGAGCAACCATCTGCTTCGACCAGGTGGGCTTTGAGAGGAACAGGAAGGAGAACCAAACACAGAATGACAGGTCCAGGTGGACTTTCTATTGGAGGAAAGACACCAAAAACATGTTAAGATAGAAATAATTGCTAATACAAACAAGTAGAGAATAAATATAAATAAATAAAAAGACAGCAGCAGAGTGAGGAAATGTGGTCAATTTGTCCACTAGTACTCTAAGCCTATAGCAGCATAACTAAGGGATACTGCAGGAAACCCAAGCTAACACTAACTAAAGGATTATCAAAAAGGAAAGACAAGCCTAATCTTAAAAGTAGACAATGTGTCAGCCTGGACTCAGAGTAAATCTTCCTAAGAATTTTATTTTATTTTATTTTATTATTATTATTTTTTTAATAGAGAGGCTGGGATCAAGTGTTTTAGAGAATTATATTAAAGGCATAATAAATAAGAAAATGAAGGTTCTCTAGAAAAGTTATAAAAATGTAGTCTCATCTGTTGTAAAAATTTGTGAACAACCTAAGTATGAAGAATGGATTTTAATTTTGACTTGGCTGATGAGCTAAAGGCTAGTGCCAAGACCAAAGTGGATTGCTCTTTTCTTAAAACAATTCAAGCTTCAAAAACCTGTTGGCAGTTCACAGGAACACAATTTTACAAATAGATTTATTCCAGAAAAAAATAAAATACAATAATCTCAACATTACTGCTGAAGTCCCTCAGTTGCCTAACAACTTCAACTGCTGCTGCCGGTTTTTGCTCTTGCAAATTCTCACAACATTAAAATGATTGTGCAATTGTAAAAATAATTTAAATTTATGTGATTTTATTCTGCTAATTTTAAAAGAATTTTCAACAAAATTAGCGTATGTGCTGTCTTTGTCACATACAGTAAAGACTGTAGTTTTTTTTTTTTTTTTTTTTTTTCCCTAAAGAATTTGTTCAGACTGATTCACAAAACAGAAGCATAATGAAGATTTGCTGTATTATCAGGGTGGGCCCAAGCCTCCATGTGGCCCTAAGTAAAATTTGGTCCGGGGCCCTCTATGTCTGCTGATTATGTGGATTACTGCAAGTCAGATGATCAGATCACTCACCCACCTAATATAAACTTATTGCAACTCTGATAGCCCTGTTTACATTATCCAATATTTGTGGTACTAAATGTGAAAACAAAAATACCAGTATGTAATGTATTTTTGCAGCAAAAGTGTCATCTGGTTTATTAACTTTGGTGCCAAAGAACAGCAACAGTAATGTTCAAAATAATTTGTAGTGCAAGATCAACAACAAACAGCATAACTTAGATGCATACAAATAAATTAAATTGTGCAAAAACAGACAAACTTAATAAAATAAAAATGAAATATCAAGGAAATGCTTGATTAATGTAAATGAACAATTACTTGAAACCATGTAAAATCAGAATCAGAATAAACTTTATTATCATTGCACCGAGGTACAGCGAGAACAGGTACATACAGTCGTTTGAAAGATGGGCGGCGTGCACGAAGCTGCTGCTATGAAAGCGCGGCCATCTTATTCTTATTCAGAATATGTTGCTTAGATGAGAAAAGGGAAGAAAACATGCAGAGAGACGGTATAAAAAAAAGATCTCTCACACCGTGTCCAAGACAGGGCACGATCTGAGGCATAAAATAATTACCACAGCAAATCAACATAAATAGATGTGCTACATATAGACCGGTGAAGACATTGAATTTTAAAGTGAAGGTTGCAGCATAGTCCAGAGCAAGGCCACATTTTAGGTCAGGCTGAACTTGTTAATTTGATATTTCTGCCTTTTAAAGTCTCGCTGGTAAAAATTATCAGATGGAAACTTCAAACAGCCAAATTGATTCCTTATGCCAAAGTCGAGCTTACAGCTTCTCCAAGATATCCTCACCTTCATGTGTCCTGCTAGAGAGTCCACAGTCCTGATAACAACCTGCTCCATCCAGCTCTCAGATCATAATTCAGTCTGAGTGCTGCCAAGATTTGACACATCCACACAAATTTGTAGACAATCCAGATTTCACCAGCTACACAGCAAAACAACCAGTTGTCATCATGAATCCAATTTGTTTCCACTGAGGTATGAGGGTCCTCCTAACCCTGACTCCTGTCAGGAGAAGTTGATCAATTTTGTTGAGAAACCAGCTGATCAAGTCATTTGAATTAGGAAGGTATGCAGAAAAAAAAAAAGTGGCTCTTTAAGGGTTCACAGGACGAAAAAACGTGAGTGTGTGTGTGTGTGTGTGTGGGGG
>JARVLU010001073.1:23749532-23764908 GCA_031762415.1 Simpsonichthys santanae | reverse complement strand
CCATTTTGAGTGTGTTAGTGGTGCTGTGGGTGCTCCCAGCTCAATGACGTTGATACTAGAATATACGTTATTGGCCCAGCTCTTCTTGAAGCTGGGTCTAATGTTACCTGCCCATTTTACAGTGATTCAACAGACCAACTCTCACCGTTGGTTACTTTCAAACTTTTTTTTTTAATGCAATGTGAATATAACTTGTAACACAACACATTATAGAAATGTAGAGTAGTAGAAAGTGCAGACACTTAACATAAAATGTAGTGGAGTAAAACTCAAAAGTGCCCATGTTGAACTCTACTTAAGTAAAGTACATGAAAAATGTACTTAAGTACAGTAACAAAGTACTTGTGCTTAGTTACATCCCACCACTGACTGTAACGCTAATTCAGAAAGACTAGAAGCTGCAGAAGACAGTTGAGACCAAACATCATTCTGAAGGCTCATTAGAATAGTAAAACTAGCCAACGTCTCTTTTTACAACACAAACATTTGCGCTTGTTTTTGTGCAAACACACATTCAATTAATGTGGCATATTTATACTTATTTGGGATGTTGAGTTTCCCTTTACCCTCTCAAACAGTTAGAAGGCACAGACTCCAGTGTGAGTCACCACCTTGCACCTTTCTGCTTCCAAATGAAAACAACAAAAAAATGTGTGTGTACAAAGAAAATGTCCCGATAGTTGTGTATTTCCAAAATGTCATATGAATTGATTCAACCCCAGCATTACAATTTTAATCAGTGGTGTAGAACCAGGTGTTAAAACGCATGCGGCAGCCCTCCAGGCCATAAGAAATTGGACAAGGCACTAGGAAATTGTCTCTCCTCTAGAAACAAGTGTTTTGTGATTGTTTACCCCATGTCTTTAAATTGCATTTCTTCCTTTTTAATTTAAGCACCTCAGCTGTGGGATTGAAGCAGGGAAGGGGGAGAGGGAAGGCGCTGGAAAAGAAATGGAGAGAACCTTTTTCTGCTTTGCACCCCTCTTTTCTTTATCTCTCCATCATACCCAGAATTAACCCTGTCTGATGTCATTCCTGTCAAATGCAAATGTCACAACCTGATATGCTCAGCCCGCAGGGCCCTTTAACCACATGCTAGTCCACACCTGAATTTAAAAAAAATATCAAGTTGAATAGTTTGTGTTTGTGCATCTGTACCTACAAAAAGGTGTGTGCAACCTTATGTGTTAATGCTCGACTGGCTGTCCTTGACATTCCTGTAACTGGGAAAATGAATGAATAGATAAAAAAAAAAATAATAAATAAATGCAGGAACATGATTGCTTTGAGAACGTGGACAAATCTGGTGCCAAAAATAAAGTTCAGCCTCCACCACCCAGCTCCTTTTTCCCTAATATGCTTGAGCACATATATGAACATGCAGTTCAATCAAGGGGCATGCAAAAGAGAAACCTCAAAGAGTTGTGCACTAACAAAGAGCGCACTGGTGCCAATGTTCAGCACTGTGTTAAAAAGAAATAATTCAATGTGTCATTCTATTTCTTTCTTCTTCAGGGGAATCACCACAGAAAGCGAACTCATGAAGACATGGCAATTGGTGTTTTTTTTTTATTTTTATTATTATTTTATGCCTGATGCCCTTCCTGACACAACCACCAATCACGGAGCTACCTCTGCTGTGGAGCAGAGAGTCAGGGGACCAGAGTGGGGCAGGTGGAGGTGGAGGCAGATGGATGCTTCTGAAGATTCAGTCCAGCAAGCTTTTGATCACAGGCTTGCCTTCTCTAACCTCTGCGCCACTACTCCCCGATATACTGTATATTGCACTCAAATTGGCATAGCGGTACCTTAAGTTTTCCAAAACATTTTTCCTCAAAATATTCAATTCATTTTGTGATTATTTGACATAAAAGAGAAAATAGATAAATCAGATCTTTGTTCTCTGTTCTCACTGAACACAAAGAGTTTTGTGTTCTTTGAAATGGCTATGAACATTTGTTGTTTGTTTGTTTGTTTCATGATGGGTCAAATGGCTTTAATGGTGAGAGTTATGTACTGCAGGCAGGCCAGTTCAGCACCTATTCTCCTTCTACAAAGCCAAGCATGTGTAATGGATGCAGTAAGCAGTTTAGTATTATCTTGCAAAAAAAAAAAAAAAGTAAAGCTTTCATTGAAAAATACATGTTGATGTGTTGATTTAAAATTCTAAAATACTTTGATACACATGAATGTACTCCAATACAATCTGAGAGGCATGTTTTTGTACTGGGCACTGAAAACAGGCCTGATTGTCCCTCAATGGCCTTGTCCTGTTCCAAAATCACCATGCACAGTGATTTTGAACCAGAAAGACTATCATGAGAAGGTTATCATTGTCTGCTCGCTCAGACTCATGTCCATGCTGCTGAATGACGTCATGTTTTTTTATGCTACTAGTGCTTAGTGTATACTGTATTTAGTTGATGTTTTTCTTAGTTCATATCTTAGATCTTATTACTGTTTTTCATTTATATTTTATTGTTGGATGTAACTGGGACCCTGTGTAAATAATTTTGTTCCACCACATGTACCACATGGGGTGCAACTGACAAAAAAAAAAAAAAAAAAATTATGAATCCTTGAATCCTTATGACCTAACCACTCATGTGCAAAAGAAAAGAGATTCAAGAAGTGGTTACAAGAAGAAGTTGATTGGAATGAAACCTTTGGAGAAGGACAAGGTGACTGACCATACTCTGTCCCACAGACTGTACCCACATGAGACCTAGTACATTTTTTTTTCTTCATTTTTTTCATTTAACCTTTAGTCTCATACATACATAGTCTATAAAGTTTACCCAAAATTCACAAACAGGTTGTACCATTAAGACCAATTTGTATGTTTACCGCCAGTAACTCTGTCACTTACAATGTTTCTGAATATCTGGTGTAGTCATCCCTTTAGTTGGCAGCTCAGACCATCACACTGTGGACTTTGTGGATAAAGTGAAGGATGTCATCATGGAGACTGATAAAACAATTGTCCACATCACTCTTTATGTGCATTCCTGTTGATAAGGCAGTAGAGGTGGTCGGTTTAAGTTTAAAATGATACCTAAACTGAAAATAATTACATAAACACTAATTTTAAACACAACAGCCACTTGTGACTTCTTAATAACACATACGCTCTGCCTTTTCAAGTGGCATTTCTGCCTCTACCCTTAAAAAAATCCCTGCCCCTAAAGTAGTGGTGGGGGTGAGTGCTGAACAAGCTAACCATGCAGTTGCAGGCAGGCCACAACAGCAGCAATGAACAGATGGAGGAGGCACCTGGCCGTTTCACATGTGGAGTCGAACATTGAATTCAGTGGAATCAGCTCAAAACCATCAAGTAAGGGGGAGGGTGGGTGGGGGTAGGACAGAAGCAGATTGTTTACAAATGCAGGTAAATGTAGATGTTTAACAACCCGTTAAAATACACTAAAATGCTGGAAATCACATTGGCTTTATTCAAAATTTTCTGCGGGGTAACCCGCAGACCCCTCCTCACCCCCAGCTGTCCTGCTCGCTGACTATTTGCATTCTGTCATCAATTGGTTTACAAATTAAGCCCTGCCTACTTCACATATGGTCAGAAACATGGGTGTGCTGTGGGGGCTGTAGTTTCTCCAGTTGTTGCCAAACTTTACATGGAGGAGGTAGAAAAGAGAGTATTGGTGTCTTTTTCAGGGACATCTCCAAGTCATTGGTTCAGGTGTGTTGTTGACACCTGTTAAAATTAAATCTCAGGAAGTCCAACATTTCACTGATCACTTCAACTCTGTGGATAAATATATAAAGTTCAAACCAGGGGCAATTCTAGAATATGACTTTTGGTGTGCTTATCCCCGTGTTGACGATGGCTCTTAGCTTGAACAACGCAGTGGCCATTGGTGTCGAAGCCATTGTAATGTGTGTGTGTGTGGGGCGGGCACACTTCAGGTATATGGAGATCCTCCCCCATAGAGTGAACAGGAGGGGGCTCAGCATACAGCCCTGAGGGAAGCCAGTGCTGAGGGTTATGGTGGAGGAGGAGAAGTTGTGGATCCTAAATGACTGTGGTCTGTTTTTTAAGAAGTCTATGACCCAGATGGAAATGGAGGGGCATATTAGTTCTAGTGTGAGTAGTTTGTCCATCAGGGTTTGGGGGATCATGGTATTGAAAGCAGACATGAAGTTCACAAAGAGCATATGAACATAGGAGTCCTTCTGCTCCAGGTGGGTGAGAGCAGTGTGGAGCACAGAGGTGATGTTGTCTTCTGTAGATCGATCCTCGTGGTATGCGTACTGATTAGGGCCCTCAATGATGTTGATTGTTGTTCTGATATGGGTTATGACCAGATTTTTGAAGGATTTAGAGACTATCGGGGTGAGGGTTATTGGCCAGAAGTCATTCAGACCAGTCACCGTAGAGCTCTATGGGACTGGGATGATGGTGGCGGTCTTCAAGCAGGTGGGAACTGTTGCCAGGGTGAGTGAGCTGTCGGCCAGCACCTCATAGAGCTGATCGGTACAGTCTTTCAGCACCTTCCCATGGATGTTGTCTGGGCCAGTTGCTTTGTGAGGATTACTCCTCCTGAAAGAACTCCTTACTTTGTCTGAGTTCACGCTGAGAAGCTCTTCATCTGGTGGTGAGGTGAGTCTGGTGCTGGATGGTCTGTTCAGGCCTTCAAAGTGTATGTAGAACTTATTGAGGGCATCAGGCAGTGATGGGTCTCTAGGGCATTGTTTACTTCTGCCTTTATAATCTGTTATACACGTAGTCCCCCTCCACATGCTCCGTGGGTCTTGTGAGGTGATTATTTCAGTTTTGAGAAACAGTTTAATTCTGACCACACTTATAAAGTAGTAGCTCCAAGCTAAGTATAAGATCTAAGATTCTAAGACCAAACCAATGGCTGCCACTATAAAACAACTCCAGGCTCAATCATGTCAAAACGGTTAATGTGAAACCTATTTTATAAACTATTACACAAATCTATTTGGTATTTTATGGTTATGTATGTGTCTATGTGTTTTTATTTTTTAACAGCAGCTGGAGTATTCCAGTGCAGCCTGGGGCACGCCAGTCAGAAATATCATATTTTGGCTGGAATAAACCTGTACTGTATCGTGATTTTAGCAACAGATGTATAGATAATGTTATATGAAGTGCTATGAAACTATAGTTTTAGGAAACCAGTATGGGCTTGAACCCACTTGGACTAGCTCATCAGTGTATTCAGAATTAAACTCTGTTTCTCTGAAATGGTTGAGCTATTTACACAATTTAAGATGTTAATTTCACCTCATTTCTAAAGGTCTGAATATTTTCCTTTAAAAAAAAAAAAGATTATATAAACCAAATCAAATTGACCCGATCCAAGGTGAAATAAATGTTTTTTTCTCCTTCTCTTTTCGTAAGATTTTTACTCTTCAGTAAAGTCCCAATGTGTAATCTGCTCTCAACATAACGTTTACTTTTATGTCAGTAAGTAAAAATATATTATGACTTGTTCTCACCGTTATTTATGAATGATAATAAATAAATATAATCAGATAACAAGTTTCTTTAAAATTGTTTCTGTTCACAATTGGTAAATGAATGGAAATGAAATGCAATATACATTTTATGCTCATTTCAAAATCAGAAATAAACAATTTGTCATACTGCTTGAGTTGAGTCCCAGATATTATTTTATGTTTTTAAATACTGTAGCCACAAACTGATTCATCTGTTTGTTTCTTTTTAGCTGGATGCCTTCAATTATTTTAATTTGTTTTTAAGTGATAAGCCTTGTTACTTCTTGTAATTCGAACAAAACTGGACCTGAAAACAATTTTGATCTTTTGATTGCAAAAAAAAAAAAAAAAAAAAAAAAAAAAAAAAAGAGTGAATCCATGTTAGAGTACAGAATACACCACACCAGATTAATCTTAGCCTGTTGTTTGACTGTGTGCATACATGCACACTCAAGCTAAATACTTCTCTGAGAGCACTACGAGTCTATCACCACAAGAGGGCAGTATATAATCGATTATGTTGAATCATAAGAAGACTGGCCACAATGCCAAACCACTTCAAATCTCTGAATTAGAAGAGTACTAAAACTAATAATAAAAAAAAAAATAATAAAAAAAAATACTCAAAGCACTGGGGAGTTCTAAATGAACGAGGCAGATGACTGTGTGAATCCTGCATAAAATAAAAATGACTGATGGTATCATATTAAACTGACTGTATGAAAACACAATCCAGTGTAATGTGTTGCTCTGAACCTGTTTCTTTTTCAGAAGGTGCTTGTATCTTAATTCATCAGTTTAATTCATCATGAGACACTAACAAACTCATATTTTATCACTTTTACCCAAAAAATGTGTTGTATTTGTCTAAAAAAGGACACAATCTGAAATATTGCCAGATCTGATCAGATTCAGTGGCTAAACAAACACAGGCATTTTCAATTTATAAAACTGGCCACTAAAAATACAATAAAGCACAAATACCACTTAAATGTGTTTGCTTATTCAGTCATGAGATTGAAATGAAATAATCAACCAGACATTTTCACCCCCTTTTTAACACAGAAAATGTCCAGTTTGCTAACAGTTTAATCTTTTCTTTCGCGCTCCCCTCTGTAACTCCAGAAAATGTCTAACGGATTTCTTATTAAGATCAGATCAGATCTGACCAGATCTCATTAAGCATCATGGTGCACGATTATTAAACAATCTGTCAAGATAAACCAGTTTATGCTGTTTGTTCTGCAACTGAGTTTAGATTCATGAACTGGTCCTATTTCCTGTTCATTTGTGCTCTAATGTAATATTCTTTATCACAGTTTGTACAAGTTGGCCACCGCCCTGTTGATTTCTCTCCAGCAGGAAATTAATTAACGTTGAGGTGTTGGGATTATACACATTTTCTAAAAAGTCTTCTTCCACTGGAGTATATTACCTAACATCATTTATAAATAAGAACAGGTAGGAATATCTCAAAAAGAATAATTAAATGCATTTTTTTGCACATTAAGGCAAGTCAAGTCAACTATTTATAGAGCACATTTAAAACAGAAACTGTTATCAAAGTGCTTAACAACAACGTGAGTAAAAATTAATGAAAAACTACCAAAAACTAATGATAATGCAGTACTGAAGAACTAAAGAAGCATTTAAACATAAAAGCACAGAAAAAAAAAAAAAGAAAAAAAAGGAACTCACTGTATGGAATGTCTGCAAGAACAGATGAGTTTTTAGCAGGGATTTGAACTGAGGAAGGGAGGCGGCCTGTCTAATGTTGGGGGGCAGGTTGAGCTTCAGTCTTGTTTTAGGAACAGCCAAAATCAGCTGATCGGATGATCTCAGGGCCCAGGAAGGAATGTACGGTAGCTCGGAGAGATAAAGGGGTGCAAGGCCATTTAGGCATTTGAAGGGCAACAGAAGATTTCTAGTCTGCACAGGGAGCCAGTGAAGGGAGGACAGAACTGGTGTGATGTGTTCAGATCTACGAGTTCCAGTTAAGAGCCCAGCAGCAGCATTCTGGACGAGCTGAAGACGTGACATGGAGTAGTCAGTCCAAACAGGTCATGATAAAGGCATGGACTAGTTTTTCAAGACCGGGTCTGGACAACACTGGCTTGAGCTTAGCTGCCTGTCTTAGTTGGGAGAAGCTTTTCTGCAGAACAGAATTGCTTTGTTTGTCAGGCAAACGAATACAAATACAAAATATGCCAAAACTGTAAAGCTATTTTAATAAACCCTCTGACGTAAATTTTGTTGCATTAGATTATTCAAAATTGAGTAAAAGAGATAACAATAATTCATCACAAAACAGCTTTTGACAATATATTAGCTATGTCCAAGTTGAAGTTTTATTTGTTTATATTAAAAAATGTTAATTAGGTTTTTTTGTTTATTTTTTTTTATTTTATTTTTAAATAAAACCAACTACAACCTCAAATGTCTCTACTTTTTGCAGATTCATTTGACAGTCTCGAAATTACGATGTTTTGGGAAGTTGTGAAGGCAGCATTGGGTCGTGCTCTGTACAGCGAGATGATCCTGCGCATGCGTCCTGCGGGAGGAGAGTGAGTGATCCGCTTCCGTTAGCATCCAAAGTGCTAACGGGCAGGTCTGGTTGGGGAACGGACAGCCAGGCTGAAGAGAGGAAGGCGACCTGCGCAGTGGAGACCGACAGACAGATATTTATCGGAGACTCCAGATATCCCCTGTTAATCCTTGAGCCAACCATTATCCCTCCATGCTGACCAAGAAAGGAAGATAACGTTAATAGCCCTGCACTGCCGCTTCAATTAGCTTATCCAAGACGGAGGCAAAAGGCGTTTTGCTCTGAACTGAAATCAGTTCACTTCAAAAAGACAGATAAGAACAGCAGCAGCCTTAAGTAATCCAAACATGAGGTTACCGAGTAGCAGACATTGTGCGATTGAAGGAGATGGAAAGAAAATGGACCAGCCTCCCCCATTCAGAAACCCTTTTGTGCACGTCTTGAAATTCACACCAATGGAAAAGGCAAAGGTAGGTTTGCATGGGGGGGTGATTTAGGTTCATCCTGCACCTTTGTGCTGACACAATGTCGTGGTTGCTTGTCGGACACGGGACAGTTCGGTGCGACAGAGATTGTGTGTCATCATCGTGTAACTGGGCAGTTTTTCCAGTTTCAGTCCAGTCAGCTGGGCTGCTTCAAGCTAGTCGGCTAACATCAGCTAAAACACACGTTACAACTTCAGCTCCGTGTAGCTACGTTTACAGCCTCGCTTGTGTTTCCATCACGTAGCTGCTCGGTAATGTTAAAATGTTTTATTCGCCTGAACTGCTGTACAAAACGCATTTTACACGCACCTGTATTCAGTCTCATAAACCATTAAAACCATAGCCGCCTTTCAGAGGAGGCCTAGCTTGTTGCTCTTTTAGCTGTTTTTATTTTATTTTTTTCAGACGCTTGTGTGGAGTTCACACTTTGGTGCACCAGTTAACCATAACACTTAGCTCAACCTGTGAAGGGTTTTCCTTCGGCTTTGCTGGTTTTGCTCACCCAGCCAACACGTGGGAACTAGATGATGGGGACACTTTGTCTTTTCATCATCATTTTCATTCTGTGTTTCATTGAGATGTTTGCATCCCATCACTTACTATTTAAGACTGGAAATGTGTAGCTTTGCAGCATTTGGTGTTATTTATGGTGGAAGCCAAGTTTAAAGTGGACATCATTTGCCACTAACTTGTCACTGCAGAGCACTTAAAGCTTGACACAGCTTGGTTCTACTGTCAAGACTTATTTGTGAAGTTTGTAGCACCAAAAGCACACCTAAACTATTTATATAATGAATGTTGCTAAGTGACAATAAATGTGGTGTTCTGGTCAGATAGTACAACAAGGTTACGCGCTCATTATAATCTGGTGGTGAACACATGGGACTGTAATTACGAGCTTTTTGTAGTTCAGCTCGTTGTCTCCAAGTTAATGGCTTGACAAGAGACGTGTGCGTCCCCTTTCTAAAGTTTGAGAGCTCTGAGTTTGATTTAAATACATTCTGACATGCGTTCAGAGTGCTTTCATTGATTTCATCAAATAAAAACAATGTGAAAGTCTTGTGTGCATTGCCAATGTGGAGGAACTCCCAGTTATAAACAAGGCAATGTTCAGTTACCGGTGCTTTTGCAAGCTACTTTTTATAATGTTGTTGGCAAGAACAACAAACAAGCAAATACTTGCGTCACACATGCCTGAATTTACCAAGACAGCTTGGAAAAGAGAGGAGCAAAATCACACACACATACATACAAAAAAATAAATAAATAAATAAACAACTCAAGTTATTAATAAAAATAAAGCTCACATAAATAAATTAGAAAGTGCTTCACTGATCATCAGTCTCCAAAGCGGTGGTGACTGTAGAGACGATAATGGCAGAGAATGAGAATAGTAGCCAAAAATATGTATTTTCTACATCAGATTCTGACTTATGAAGGTAATTACATGACAGTAACTAGATATCAACTCCAAAAAAAAAAAAAAAAAAAGATCCTAACAACACTGATGCTCAGGTGCTCAAATCTAGTTTTCTCCCACTGGTTAACATTACATTTTATTTTAAGCTAATAAATGCTGCATTGTGTTTAGTGTTAAGAAAAGCTGCCGTTTTGTTTCAAATGTTTTGTGCCGTAGCCATTTGATGACAGTAAAACTGTGGAAGGAAGGAACATTTCAACAACAGTATTAATTAGTCTTGTGTATGAAAATATTTTACCACTGCTGTGTGTCTGCCTGTTAAGTGACAAAAGTAGATCAAATTGGGGAGTAGTAATTTTATTATGTTAGGCCGTGTATGACAACATGAGACACACCAAATCCAGAATCATAGCTGTTCATTATTGTTTTTTAACCTTTACATTGCCTTTCCATGTTACATTATTTACTGAATTCTTTGCTTTCTTGCAAGTTGTATTAAAGGCAACAGCAACGGCTAATTGTACCACTTGTTCTTCTAGCTTCTAGCAGAAATCTATTTCTGCCAAAATAACCATGGTGTGCGAATTGAAAAAAGTTCAAGACCAAAACAACTGGACTTTGTAACAGAAGACGTTTCACTTCTCATCCAAGGAGCTTTCGCAGTTCGAAGAACAGAGTGTGGGGTTGGTTCCACACTTACTGTTCTTTGAACTAAGAAAGCTCCTCGGATAAGAAGTGAAACGTCTTCTGTTACAAAGTCCAGTTGTTTTGGTCTTGAACTTATTTTGAATTTACCATGCCCTGGATGACTGAGAATCTTCACCATGTTGTGTGAAATTATCAGAGATAGAATTGTTATAAAATAGTGTTCACACGAACAGCTATGCAATTTTGGAAATTGGAGCTTTTTCTTCTTTGGTCATGTCCCCCTTGGATTGGACTAATTGTTATCTTGTCAGTCTGGTCTGAAGTGAGCTGGAGAAGATGTTCTCTCTGATAGTTGTGTGACAAAAATGATGTCATTTTGTTCTCACTGAAGCTCAAAGAGCCTGTTTTGTGACCAGGCAGAACGTCTTCTCACAGGGCAGGGGTACTTTCTAAATATTATTTGTTAGAACTTAATTGCAAATGTGTTTATGTGGAAAAGTGAGTGGACAACAATCCTCTTATTTCACTTCAACTCCTCTGCAGAGTAGCAGCTGACTGATCTGTCACAAAATGTAAATCTTTAAAACTATTACAGCAAAAGGCAGAGTCGAGACACGTTCACTACATTCGTTTGTTATGTGCATCGTCTGTTGGAAACTGGAAATCCATTTGTGGCAAATTAGCAAATCATGTTTTCAGTCTTGGTCCGTTTAAAAAAAAAAAATGACTGGTTTTAGTAAGGGAAGCAAAAATGTACAGGGAAGTAGAGATTCTGGGTGTAAAAGGCTTCCAGGAATTTTATGTTGCAGTTTCTTGTGGAGAAAAAAAGGTCTATGCCGAAAAGAACTTCTTACATCAACGTCATCAAGAGCCGACATTTTCACTTTTTCTCATGGTAAAAGCTTTTAAACTTTTATTTCTCCATGTAAAGTTTCAAAAAACTATCTAGAGGAGTCATGTTCTTCATAACCTTTCCACAGAACCCCACTTTAAAATATCTAAACTATCTCATGTTGTACATTAACTGGAAAAAAAAAAAAAAGTTACCTTAAATAATAGTTTGGGGAACATTTTGTGCAGTAAACTAATGAAATAGGATATAACAGTGTGAGACACCCAATGCTAAAGCTCTGTTTTATGAATGGCACTGTTCAGCTAGCAGCTTTGAGAGAGTATCTTCTTACAGATACAAAAAGTGACCTAGGGAGGGTCACTATTTGGTCCTTCTACTTGACCCTTTTATTGAAGCTTAAGGGGGAAAAATAGAATGTCTTATGAGTCAAAGGCAAATGAAGACAATGCTAAAATTGTAAGTCATTATAAAATGGTACTTGGTCCTCAAGGATGCATTACCACGGATGATTTAGTGGTTTTGATGCTTTTCAGCAGGTTTTCAAGCTCCACAGAAGCCTGTTAATCACTCATTCATTAATTCAAGTCAAATTTATTTAAAGAACATTTAAAACCAACTGTCAACAAAGTGCTTAACAATAAGTTGGGGATTTTAGATTAAATAAATTCAGATCAGGTGTGTTGGAGCAGAGACACAAACAGGATAGTAGCCTTCAAATACCATTGTTTGACTCAGAAGATAATGCTAGGACAACAGTAGTGCTAGAGAATTGTTCCTGCCTTCTAATCTAGGAAGACTTATTAGGTCAATTTTCCATTAGTTTAAGTTAATCATTCTAAAATGAAAATAATAATAATAAAAGTATAAAACATTGAAGTCAGGTACCACCATTTACAGTTGAAAACAGAAGTTTACATACACTATTTAAAAAGACATGCATTTTTTTCACACTGTCTGATGTGAAATCAGAATCAACATTTCCTATTTTAGGTCATTTAGGATTACCGGTACTTGGAACATATATATATATATATATATATATATATATATTTCTATTTGCAAATTGCCGTAATAATGAAAGTGAGAGTTTTTTTTAGGGCAATTTTTATTTTTTCAAAGTTAAAAGTTTAAATACACTTCATTAGTATTTGGTACCATTGCCCTTAAGCTGTATGATTTGGGTCAAATGTTTTGGATGTTCTTCCACAAGCTTCTCACAATAGTTGGCAGGACTTTTGGCCCATTCCTCCTGACAGCACTGGTGTGACTGAGCCATGTTTGAACGCGGCCTTGCTCGCACATGCCTTTTCAGCTTTGCCTATAAATTTTCGATAGGCTTGAGATCAGGGCTTGGTGATGGCCTCTCCAAAACATTGACTTTGTTGTCCTTGAGTCTAGGGGTGTGCAATAAGGCTCAAATATAATATTGTGATATTTCAGAGCATTCTGACGATAACGATAAATTTCCTGATTTAAAAAAAAAAAAAAAAAAAAAATCATAGTTATTCATTTGACAAAATAAACTTAACATATTGTTTTGCAGTATTATATAAAAGCTAAAAACAACAACAACAACAACAAGGGTTAATTTTACTGAAATTACTTTATTTAGTAAAGTATTCTGTCTCAAAGTATAAAAATAAAAAATAAAAATTATCCTTCTTCCTACCTGCAGTTTAGAGCTGGGGAGCTGAGCTGTGCCGGCACAGGTGTTACACCATATTTTGTGACCATTGTATATTGTGACTGTAGGGGGAGCTGTTACATTTTTACAACATACTTTGCAAAATCTAATAAACACTATCATATCCTGTGACCATCTATATATTCATAATAGTCGTGATATTAGTGTTCAGATGTTACTTTTTATTCCTTAGAGGAAGTAGAGAGTCAACAGAAAAGTTTGGCTCAAGTATTTAATGTTTTTCTATAAGTTACATTGTGGTCCACAATATCTGATAAGCACTATCATCTGCTCACTAAAATCACGATTCTGATGGAAATATTGACAGTCACAGAATATGACAGTGTTTACAGGTATTGCAAAATATGATGTAAAAATGCAACAGCGCCCCCTACGGTCACAATATACGATGGTCACAGAATATGGCGTAACACCGGCAGTAGTAAAGACAGCCTGTACAAGACAGATAAACAGCATCTTATGGACAGACCAGCCCCAAAGTTCCCCAACTCAGCTTCTTCCATGGAAGACCATGGGATTGAAAAGGTCCGAGAAGTATTCCTTCTACTAACCAACAACATCACTGGTTGAGGTCAACAGCACCCCATTTTCACTGAACATGGTGTTGGAAAACCACTGCTTTCCCTTCCTCAGCCGCCTGATGGTTTGCCAGAATCTCCTCAGAGCCGACTAAGAGTCTCTATCCGAGGGCTCACCGAACTCCTCCTACATCCAAGTTTTTCAGCAACAGCCAAGGCTGTGGACCACTTGACCCTTCAGTACTCAGCTACCTCCAGAGTCTCACCAGCCAGCAAGGCCCATCCTCCCTAACCTGGGGTGTCCACCACTGAGTTCAAGGGTGGCCATCGCAAGAAGCACTTACAACCATGCAGCCACAGTTCAAAACAGCCACCTCAACAATTGAGGTGTGGGATATGGCCCACTCAGACTCAATGTTCCCTACCTTAGCTGGGATGTGGTTGAAGATCTTTCTGACCTATTCTTCTGCCAAGTGTTCCCAGCAAACCCTCAATACACATTTGGGTCAACCAGGTCTGTACTGTATGTCCGGTATCTTCCCTCGCTATCTGATTCAACTCACTACCAGGTGGGGATCTGTTGACTGCTCAGCTCCTCTCTTCACCCGAGTGTACAAAACAAACAGCCGCAAATCAGATGAAACAACTACAAAAATAAATCATTGATCTGTACCTCTCAACCTTATGCACAAGCTCAGGCTCTTTCCCCTCTTTCCCCCTACAGCTTCTCTGAGGTAGGAGCTAAAAAATAATAACTTATAAATGTGGTGAGGTGTACCAACAGCTACACTAATGCCTATGAAGAGAAACAAAAAAAGATTAACTTCTGCAAATGGTGAACAGGTTCCTTGCGGTACTTGAAATGTTAAATTTCACCTTTGAGTAGAGGACTATGGAACCTGGTTGACAACTGTGGTCAAATGTATACATGAGGATGTAATGATTCATCACATAAACTATGGCCTTGTCAATCAGTCAACTTTGATTGTGACTCTAAACACTGCAGCCATTTCTCTTTGACCTTAAACACAGGTTAAACCAGTAAAATAATTTTAAACATCAACATTTAAAAACAGGAAGCTCTTACAAATCTGTCTTCCACCAGTAAAGTACACAGTTCATACTTGCGGTTTGTCACTTTTTTAAAGTTAGCACAGCTTCCTCTTTTGTTGCAGATGAACATCTAGTATTCCTGAAAAAAATAGCTGTTTTTGTTCTAATTGTTCTGTTGTCAGAAGCTGAACAGCTGTTCATTGCATTTCGAGAGAACATCGGGAATTATTTTCCCCATTTGTAGTGCATTACTGGTCTACATTGAGGTGTAAAACTTCCATTACAGCTGATATTTATGTGCATGTACAAATCCTTTTAGTGCACATGAATTATTTAAAAATGCAGACTCATTATCATCAGAGTAAAACTGATAACTGCTACCATCTGTGTGTCAACAGTGTCTACACTTGTACTTTATGACAACTGTTTTCTGTAGACCTGTTTGAGGATTCAGTACCAAAAGGGCCCTGTGTCACTTCAACAACCTGTGTGATGTACAGTGTTTTATCTCTGCTTTATATTGTACTGGCTGTTGGAGAAAAATGACATGAAAATGATGGGAGATACAATTGTTTTTGTTACATGTTACTTGACTTCTCTAAATGGTTTTGAGAGTCTGTTGGAATCCTGGCAGGGACCAATGCGGACATGTTCCTGTTACTGAT
>JARVLU010001073.1:23693780-23710681 GCA_031762415.1 Simpsonichthys santanae | reverse complement strand
GTAACACAAGAACAGCGGACTTAAAACGCCGTTTTGCTGTATTTCCAAGCAGTTAGCCAACACAATACCCTCAAAAAAAAAAAAAAAAATTAAAATGCTGCATAAAAAAGGTCAACGTGAGGTGTGATGACGTCACTGGGGGCGGCGCCGTAAATCCAAAATGCCGTAAGTCGGGGGGTGGGGCGTTGGGGGGGGCGGCGTTGGGGGAGGGGGGCTAACTCGGAGACTGGCTATACAGTATACTACAAAGTGGCACAAATGTCTGTCTTGATTATGTTTCAAAATACAGAGAGAGAGAATTGGCAAAAGGCTTTTTCCAAAACAGTTTTAGATTTTTTTTTTTTAATTCTCTTTATCCTTTAATATGCAACAGAATCAAGCTATTTAAAAAAAAAAAATAAAAAAAAATAAATAAATAAATAAAAAACCAAACAAAAAAAAAAAAAACAACAACAACAACAAAAACATTCCAGTGTGTTTTTCCACACACGGAGCATCATGACAAAAGGCATGTTTAAAACAAAGCTGCTGAGTCATCAGTTCTGCAAAGTTTCATTTTTTGAGTCAAAAACAAATTAATATCCAAATTTGCACTATGGTTAACATTTTTAAAAATCTCTGTTTTTCTCACCAAAATGCATTTGTTGTGTGAACGCAACACATATAGAATATTTTAGGCGTGGCCTGCATTTGGATAAACAGTTTATCCAAATAAAATCTTATTTCAAGTAACATCCTAATTCAAAATTTCTAAAATTTTACGTTTAATCAGTTTTATTTACAATTTTGTTTGTTGCTCATACGCAGGATTATCATACATATGCTTTAGCAGAAATATCCGTGGATTACAAACTTCATTGTGTTGTAACGATTTATTAAAATGCACTCGCATAACTTTTCATTCTGGACATGTTTTAGGACAGCAACCCACTGTCATGTTACCATGACCTCTAACAGGTCTCTCTTGGGAATGAGATGTCCCGTCTAAATAAATAATTAACAAAATTAACAAAAATAAGCGCTGGCCTCACTCTAACTGGCCATCAGCTCATCAACCTTTTCAGAATAAAACGTTGTTCCCCCAAACTGAGGCCTTCAAACAGCTGTCTACAACAAAAGTAAGATTATTTTGCAAAACCTCACTTTTCAAACTATCTGAACTACACCATTAAGATGAGAGCAGTTAGTCCTTTGTCGGTGTGTTTTATAGATCAAATTAAAAACATTGACCGTCGATGTTAGATAATAATGACACAAAAATGAAGGCACTAAAAAGATGAGCAACTTGTTTATAATTTTTTCTTCATCAGACCTTTTTATCTAACAGCTGGTGTTATGGAGGTCAATAAACAATATGAAGAAATTCAGTCAGTGAGAGAGCAAGATGGAGACACCGACGGCAGGATGGGATCTGTTGGGAAATTAGATTAAATAGATGCATGGAGCAGTAATTTGCAAAATTACCCCCCAGTATTCACATGGGTCTTTCATCTACTGCTGTTGAATGAGTTTCCTGCAATTATCTCTAATAACGGTGTTTTATTTTTTAATTTTTTTCCTCTCCTGTGCCTTTTGTTTGCCGCTTCTCACAAGTGTGCTCATTCTGTCGCTCCGCAGGTTTGGATCGAGGCCGCGACACAGATCTGTTTCTCTCTTGGAGTGGGGTTTGGTGTGCTCATTGCCTTTTCTAGCTACAACAAATTCAGCAACAACTGTTACAGGTAGATTGCACAAGGGGAGAGGCGGGTGGGAGTTCATCAGGACAGGAGGAGGGGGAGAACTTGCCTGCAGTGGAAGCATGGCACTGCCCGAGTAGGTGAATCAGAATAACCTTTGAAGCTCCTCTAAAGCAGCGACGTCTTTCACAGCAAGCTGTGTGACGGGAAGCTGTAACGCTGATCGACACTGCTGCACTCTTTGAAAAGTCCACACACATACACACAAAAAAAAAAAAAAAAAAAAATCAAAATTTTTCCATGTTTGTAAAAAATTAATCCAGTCTGCCTCAAAGACTTTCCATTGGCGTAGCCATTTGTAGATCAACACAAAAAGCTCATGAGTCTGCACGAGACACATGAGCTCCCTTTTAACACACTTTAAGAAAGGATTGCCAAATTCAAACTGTTTAGTTTATTAGGTTTTAACAATAATATCTGTCACACATTACACCGACAACAAGATCTGAAAATGAATAAAAACAAAAAGGAAAAGTCATGCAACAGTGCATTTCTTAATTTGTACAAGAAAATACTGCACAATATGAATACTGTGTGAACAGATATTGTGTTTCTCAGTTTTTATCCACTTTTTCTACTTAAACGTTTAACAGAAACACATGAATACCCACTGTACCACTAGGATGTGAGAATTTACTTCTAAAATATGAAAGTACAGAGAAAGTAAATGTTTTTCTTTGCTAAAACTTCTCCTTAAATGCCTTTTTTCTGCACCTTTAACAATTCATTTCAGTGTTTAACCATTTCAGCACAAGATCAAAGTTTGACAGCTGCAGAATAAGGGTAAAATGAGACCAACAAGTTCATGAATCGTTATTATCCCCAAGGGGAAATTTGTTTCACAGTCAGTAGGCACATTAAACATCCAGACAAGCCATTGAGACGTTAAAATAACAATACAGAAATCATTATTGTTTGTTGAGAAGCCTGATCGCTACAGGGATGAATGAGTTTTTCAGTCTGTTCGTGCTACATCTGGATTGTAGATACCTGCGTCCAGATGGAAGTACAGTACGTACCTGAATTGAAGAAGAAGTCACTGAGACAAAATGCAGACATCATAAACTGATTTCAAAAATCACTTTGGAAACTGGATATACATGTCAATTTCTTTAAATTCAAAAACTTTACTTGTGTGAGGAAAGAACAGCCAAACAAAGCAGAATTGTTTATAATTATTGCTATTATTATTATTATTATTATTATTATTATTATTATTATTATTAGTAGTAGTAGTAGTAGTAGTAGTAGTAGTAGTAGTAGTAGTAGTAGTAGTAGTAGTAGTAGTAGTAGTAGTAGTAATTTATTTATACATTTTTTTGTCTAGAGTAGTTTGGATGGAGCTTCAAACTTCTGAAGTCAAGTCACAAAAATGAACTGCATCATCATGAGAAGTTGGAATTTTGACGAAAAGTCCCTTTTCACCAAATCCGTCCTTAAAAGTACTAAATGGCTCTCACATTTAAAAAGGGATGACAGTTGCATTGATAACCACTTCTAACTTTCAGTTTCTCATTAAATCAGGCCCCCACATGTAGCTTTTTTATCATAAACATGTTACTGCAGTGGTAATACATAAAAAATAATAAAAATAAAATACAGACATTTTTTGATCAATCTGTATTGCTAATTACCGTTAGTTCAGGAGCATAATAATTAGTGAATCCCATGGATTTTTCCAACTCTACCATGACACACACTTAAATAAAATGAATATTTGATGTTATTTTTTCCTTTGTTTTATTTTATCCAGAGACGCCATCATAACCAGCTCCATCAACTCTTTAACCAGTTTCTTCTCTGGATTTGTGGTATTCTCCTTCCTTGGGTATATGTCCCACAAACACAACGTGGCTCTGGATAAAGTTGCTCGAGATGGTAATTTATAAATTTCAGCCTGTCCATCATTTATTTTTATTAAACTCACTGTCACATCAGATATTGTTTGTATTAGTGGTAACACATAATACATCCCTGTACCTGTTCAGACAGTGATAATTAAACTGGCAAACAAATATAAAATAGAATTATATACAGAAACAGTGGTGGGAATACTTACTGTAACTTGTACTTTTTAAGTATTATGTATTACTGTTCCTCATCATGGAGCAAAACGGGGTAATTGGAGTAAGCATCCATCTGTTCGCCCATCGATCCGTGCATGCTTTGAGCACAATAGCCTACTAAATAAGTGACGTACCAACTTCCATTTTTTTGTGTGGCTGTACCTAGGCATTAAAGTTCCTATTAAAAAAATGGGGTTGCCAGGTCATAATCCAAAATGGCCACCATCATATACAGTACAGTAGTCCCTCACTACTTTGCGGTTCATTTATCACAGACTCATTCTATGGCGGTTTTTCAAAATAAGACTGGACATGACACACAATTGGCTGATTGATGGATGAGCCACACTATTGGCATGGCATTTTTATTTAAAATAAATTATTTAAAATTATTTAGCACCTGCTGCACCTTTGTGCAGCCCACACTGCAGGATAAACTTCCTGCAGCAGCTGACCAGCTGTTCACTGTGCAGAGCAGAGAAATGGGCGTGGCCAAGAGTGCTTGCAGGTGGCAAAGAGCAGAGGAGGCAGAAATCATGACATTCTGTGCTCTTTTAGGGCTTTAGAGTTTAGAAACATTGTTTAGAATATTGAAGAGTGTGGGAAGGGTTTAGAACACCTTTTTTATAAAAAATAATAAAAGAAACCACTACTCACTACTTGTAATACTATTCCGACTTTGCAGTTTTTCCACTTATCGTGGGTCTTCAGGTCATGTATCCCACACAATAAATGAGGGACTACTGTATATGTGTAAATTGGCGACTGCTGTCATTTGAGAAAACAGCAATTTCAACTTTTTACTGTAAAGTATATTTTACTCAAATTATTGGGGTGGTCTGAGATTAATCTATGGGGGCCAAAGCCACCACTGGCCACCCCCTGGCTCCTCCATTGTGCCTGGTTGTGGATAAAGTTGTTTCTTCTCTCTCAGGACCCGTCACTCTGGGCTGACTCAGACAAGAAAACCAAAAAATAAAAAACCTGGTGAAGATTCTCAGTCATCCAGGACATGATAAAATCAAAAAAAGTTCAAGTTCAAGTTCAGTTGTTTCTGTATTGAACTTTTTTTTTATTAAAAAAAAAAAAAAAAAAAAAAAAACAACATGTTCTTCTGCACACTGTAACTCCTACCCACTGGAATATATTTAACTAAAAACAGAGGTTTATGTAATTATATGTTCAATTCCAGTCCAGAACTTGATAACCTCTTAAAAACTACAAACATTCACTTTTTTTTTTTTTTTCAAACATTCACAATTTAAATCCCTCAGCGACGGGGGACACAACTTGTTCCCACTGTTTCTGTCTTTGTGAGATTAATTACCTGTTCTGTTCTTTATGCATGTCATCAGAAAGGAAACTTAAATGTGTTTCTTTCTTTTGTTCTGTTTGATAACCAGTCCGCCCAGAAAGTTGCAGTATATTCACGGTTTCATTTTCTTGATTTCTCCAGGTGCCGGGCTGGTGTTCGTCATTTATCCTGAAGCTATAGCAACGTTGCCTGGATCATCAGTGTGGGCTGTCATTTTTTTCATCATGCTGTTGACACTCGGTATCGACAGTGCCGTGAGTACAAACCAACACATTCACTGACATTTATACCTTTCAGTTAAACTAATGGTTTAGCTTTAGTTTTAAACTTTGCCCTGGTGAGGATCACTGTGTTTCTGGGTATTGTGGTATGCATGACACTGCAAAGAAATAATATAATAAAAATAACAATACTGTCAGATATTGTTTTTCTTTTTGGCTCGAACTGTGCAAACCTCTGCTGTTAGAATCTGACTCTCCTGTCTCCTGTCTTAGATGGGCGGTATGGAGTCGGTGATCACAGGTCTAATCGATGAGTTTAAATTCCTTCACAAGCACAGAGAGCTGTTCACGCTCTTCATTGTTGTTGCCACGTTCCTCATATCCCTCTTCTGTGTCACAAATGTAAGTCGTCTTCATTCTTCATCCATACTTTTGCATGACCTATTAGTGATAAATATGCATCTCTTAGCAGGAACCTCAAACAAATATGTGCAATCCTGATAAAAAAAAAAAAAAAAAAAAAAAATCCACTCTCCCTCTTAGAAACAATGACAGAAATTAAAAGATGCAATCCAAGTCATAAGCTGAATTAATTTGCCATATTTTACGCCAAAGTCGCTCCAATGTATAAGTCACATCCGTCCAAAAATGTCTAATAAGGTGGAAAAAACATAAATAAGTTGCATCTATTATGCACCACCACTGACCACCAGGAAACGTGGGCCAGTGTTGTGCCAGAGATCGACTGGCTGCCAAAATGGTGGCTGCAGGAGCATGCATTGGAGAACTTTAACAAGAATTTAACAAGATTAACACTTAAAAACAATTGTTTATTTGCTCAGAATTATTGTAAAGGTGTGTCTCATTTGAACTTTTCCTTAATAAATGCACTTTAATGGTCAAATCAGCTGCATTTTGCCTGGGCGACGCATTGAAATACAGCTGATTTGACGTTTGCTCCAGGAGTTCCGGAGTAAAATGAAGATGGTCCTGTATGGTCAGCCAAGTGTCTCATTAATAGACAGTTTCACCTATTAATGAGACCCTTGGCTTGTCATAACATTTGAGGGTCCTCTAATAGCTGCAAATGGTATGTTTAATATTATCAAAAAACGTTCAATACAGAACCAACTGGACTTTATTTGTATTTACAAATAAAGTCCAGTTGGTTCTGTATTGAACGTTTTTTGATTTTATCATGTCCTGGATGACTGAGAATCTTCACTAGCACATGTTTAATATTATTCATGTCAGAATGAATGAAGTTGTCATATCTCAACCAAAATTGGGTTATAAATATGGTGGGGGGTGATGTATATTAGTTGTTTTGGTGTGAAAGTCACAGAACTTGTAAATTTATGCAAAAATATTTGACTTATATGCTGGAAAAGACGGTGCACTTAAAAGTCATTTTAATTGTATTTTGCATGGTGCAACTGTCACAGATTGACATGTTTGTGCACTTTCAGGGCGGAATGTATGTGTTCACGCTGTTGGACCACTTTGCTGCAGGAACATCGATTCTGTTTGGAGTGCTTATTGAAGCCATCGGCATCGCATGGTTCTACGGTGAGAGAGACGGAGCAGAGAAAAACACTGATTTATTCCTTTTCCATGGCCAGCAAAGCTGATGCTTTATTAAGTGTCTGATGAGACATCTGCTGGTCCTGGCGTTCTGTGCTGCAATACAACAAACTTTGATTAGAAATAAAAATCCTGCAGCTCCAAGGCACATTGTCAGTAATAGCGCTGGCCTCTTCAGCCTCTGCCCTGACAGCCAGTGCAGGGATAGTTGGGCTACTGGTGATGTGGACCTCATCAAATGAACAAATAGTGATAATATTTGATCCTTTGAAACCTTTGTGCTCACTCAGCAGTGCAACAACAAACACTGAGAAGTTACAGCTGGAGAACTTCAGTTTGTCCCATTCAGGAGACGGACAGATGAGTAGATACCCTGATGCATGCTCAATAATCCAGGTAGAAAAATCTAAAAAAAAAAAAAGCTAGTTCTGGTCCTCTGGACATTCAAAAAAAAAAACAAAGCAAATTTTTTTTTTTTTTTTTTTTTTTTTGAATGTCCAGAGGACCAGAATTAGCTTTTTTAGACAGATGAGTAGAGTTGTGGTTTGATTTGACCAGTTCCCTCCAAGAATCTTAGGTTTTAGGATATGAGACATTTCTTGTTAATGGATATTTTTTTTTTTTTTTTTGTTACATAAAGTACATGTTTTGTTGTCTATTTTTGTGTGAATGTTTATGAAACATTCACATTATTGTGATCTATTTTTTCTTCGGTACATTTTTCGGCATCCTTTTTGTTCCAAGTTTTTTGTGCAATTTCAACAATTCATATACTGTATCAAAACGTTCAGCTCGTTCAAGAGAAGGGTGATATGACTTTTGTTATTGGTGCTGCTTTAAGAATTATTTAGCCTTTTATGCAACTTGTTTTCCTCACAGAAAATGAACTGAGCTCATTTTACACAAATATTTAGATCTGGTTACAACCTTCTACTGCTACTTTCACATTTTGTTCTGGTTCAGTTTCTTTCAGCGTCACTGCAAATTTAAGATTTTTTTCAGCTACTTTCAACTAATTTCAGCTGTTTTATTTTTTTCAGCTGTAATGTGCTCCTTTTTCATTCTTTCTGCCAACTGCAACAGTTTTGAACTTTGTCTAACTTCATTCTGCTATTTTTAGCTTGTTATGCTTATTTTAGCTTATTTATGGTAGTTTCCTCATTCTCTACTATTTCAGCTACTACTTAACCGTTTTATGCTAATTTGAGCTTTTTCAGCTAATTTCACATTTTTTGCACTCATTTAAACTTTTTTTCAACCTAATTCAGGCATCGTGCTCTCTCCACTTCCTTTTGGTAATTTAAG
Source organism: Simpsonichthys santanae (assembly GCA_031762415.1). Taxonomy (NCBI): domain Eukaryota; kingdom Metazoa; phylum Chordata; class Actinopteri; order Cyprinodontiformes; family Rivulidae; genus Simpsonichthys; species Simpsonichthys santanae. The sequence goes on along the minus strand of JARVLU010001073.1, from coordinate 23,702,454 downwards.
CTTATTTCTGCGTTTTTAACAACGTTTCAGCTCTTTCTTGGTAATTTCAACATTTTTTTTATACAATTTCCATTTTTTCTGATCATTTCTGCTTCTTTCAGCCTAATTGAACAAATACTGTACTGTATATTATTTCTGTTTTGTCTGCTAATTTAAGCTTCTTCTACATTTTTAGCTACCTTTTAGCATTTTTACTATCTCAACTGATTTCAGAGAAATTGACTTTTTTTGGTAGTAATGTCTACTCCTTTCAGCCTAATTAACTAATTTCTGCTAATGTCTGCTTGTTATGCTAATTTCAGCTTGTCTGCTAGTTTCAGAATTTTCTGCTATTTCAGCTACAATTTAACTGTTCTATGCTAATTTTAGCTTTTAAGCTAACCACTTTTTTATTTTTATTTTCTTTTTATTTTTTATTTTTTACTAATTTCATCTCTTTCCATTTATTTGTGGTTGTTTAAACTTTTCTCTGCATTTTCAGCTTCTTTTCAGCAGTTTTTTTTATTTTTTTTTTATTTTTTGGGATAATTTAAACTTTTTTTTTAGTTTATTTCCTAATTGTTGAACTACTTTTGGCTTATAATTCAGTAATAATGCATAATTCAGCAGACAGTGTTCTTTCTTCTTTCTTCTACTAATTTAGTCTTGTAATTCCATTTTAGCTCCAATTCTGCAAGTTTTTAGCTAATCTCAGCTGTTTTTCTTGCAACTTCTTTAGCAATAAGCATTTACACAGCATTTTCACAGGAGTTGCAATCTCTCTAGTTGATTATACAGTATTTTAGTGTCTTCTGGGGACAACATGGAAGACATGTTTTACTTCTCAAGGTGGAAAAGAAAGAACTAAAGGTCTGGAAGGACAAGTTTTATGTCTGCTTAACCTGACTGTGGAGAGGTGAATATAGGAGTGCATTCTAAGATGGCTCCAGGCAAAGGGGTCAACATATTGCCCCACTTTGGTGGGTCCTGACCTTGGCAAGTCAAATAAATCAAGCCCGAGGCCTCAGCGGGCTTTTTTTTCTCCCCACTGTCTTTATGAGTGCTGACAGGAACCATTGACCCCTGGCTGCTGCAGACTTCTGCTCTGTGTCCGCTGCTTCAGAACATTTATAGTTTAGCTGGTTCCCTGCTCCTCAAACTAATGTCTTGTGGACATAAAGGTATTTTAAGGGCTGTACAAATAGAAAAAATAAACATGGTAACTGTTTAATCATTTAGTCGCAAAATTAGCGCAGCAGCTGTTACACTTAGCTCTATAAAATCACAGATTTATCTGAAAGTGAGATTTGTTATTTTAATTACTATATTACTGTGCAAAATCTTGAGTGGACTAAAGTGGTTTTGATCCAAAGTTATTCAGATTCAATGAAGGATTAAAAAAAAAAAAAAAAATTAAAAAGAATTAACCATTATTATGTTTATACATGACACAAGACCAAATGTAAATGGGTTATTTGTAAATGTTACAAAAATACAATTCCATCCTTTTTGTTGAGTTGAATTGATCTGTAAAATATTTAAAATAACTCTTTTTCCACACTTAAAGTTGTATTTTGGCACCAATGAAGTTACTCTCAATTAGCAGTTAGTTGAAAACTTAACATACAGGAGTTGATCAACCAAAAGATGATACCTCTTTCAGATCTTTGCTGGATTTGTTCCTATTTCTGGTCATAACTTCAAGGCACTGTCCATCTACTGAATGTTGTTAATTTAGGCCTGAAACTTCTCAGTTTGTTCTTCACTTGCCCACTTTTGTCATTTTCATAGAATCACACAGTGCACAATAGGCTCATGTACAAGAACTGAACTGAAAGTGTTTGAAAAAGCGGCCGAAGTCCAATTACATTTTTTTAAATACTTTGTACCTCCAAAGAGTCTGAAGAACTAAAGAACATGACCACCTTCTTAGATTAAAAGAAGGTCTGACTGCTTTGAAACAACATTTTGAGAATTCAGTAATGGTTTAAAACTTTATCACACTCCTTTGGCCCTTGCTGTTCCTAATATCATGAAGGTATGACAGAGATGTTTATGCTTTAGGAGTGGATCGATTCAGTGATGACATCAAGGAGATGATTGGCCATCGGCCAGGCCGATACTGGAGGCTGTGCTGGAAGTTTGTCAGTCCCTGCTTCCTCCTGGTGAGTCCCACAAACCCTGAACATGGAAAGATATCAAAGCATCCATGGTGGTGAATCTGTTCTACAAAGTAATTTACACATATCTTGCACCATTGGCGACCAAAGGACATCCCGTTTTAAAGCCACTTGATGGTTTTTACTATGTTTATTTGATAAACTCACCAGAGGTACTTATATTTCTCTTGTAGTTTATGGTTGTGGTGAGCTTTGCCACATTCAACCCTCCTAACTATGGCTCCTACAAGTTTCCTCCATGGGCTAACATGATGGGATGGTGTCTGGCCATGTCCTCAATGACCATGGTGCCGCTCTATGCCATCTACAAACTCTGCACGTTGCCTGGAAAGTTTTGCAATGTAAGTCAAAACTGTGTTTGGGACAAACAAATACCATTTGGTCATGTTTTGTCAGTTGGAAGGTTTACTGCTTGAGCACAAGCTCTGATCTTTCTTCTCTAACAGCGAATTGCTTATGCCATCACCCCTGAGACCGAGCATCATCTGGTGGAAAACGGGGAGGTTCGGCAGTTCACTGTAAGTGGCCCTCAATCATCAATATGTGTCTGCACCTTATTACATTCTCTAAATGCTTCATATTTGTTTACTTCTTTATATCTCTTTAAAGCAGTGGTCTGGGTGTTTTGAAGTTGGCTTCTAAAGAAAAGTCATCAACATTTAATATCTTACTTGTTGTAGATAGCATTTTGAAATCAAGACAATGAGTTTATTTCTGGCCAAAGTGATGTGTTAATAGTTCATCCAAATGGACACATGATTGCTGTCTGTCTGTTTAACACTTAAAATGCATTCCTTTACACTAACGTTCATGTGCAATAATGCAGGTATAAAATCCAACAATGTGCAGACAGATCATTTGGACAGTTTCTTTGTTTGCTAAGATGTTTCATCCTTCATCCAAAGGACTTCTTCAGTCTGAAAAGCCACCAAATGAAACTGATTCCCACAAACAGCATACTCCATAGTGGAAAAAACAGTTTGCTGGTGCTAAGATGGCCTCTGGGGCCCGCCCTTTTTTTTTTCTGGGGCACACCATCTTCCTTGTCATCTCCTCAGAGACAGGCATGACAAAGTAATTCAAAACACTAAAGTTCATGTGCAATAATCCATGTACAAAATCCAACAATATTTAGTCAGGCCATGAATGGTTTCTTTTTTTGCTGAGACGTTTTGTCCTTCATCTAAAGGACTTCCTCAATCCAAGAAGCCACCACACAAAACTGATTCTAACAAGCAGCATATTCCATAGTGGGAAAAAAAAAGAAAAGAAAACTGTTTGCTGGTGCTACGTCAGGTCAGTCAGGTCCAGATGACCTGACTGCACATTGTTGGATTTTAATAGCTGTATCACTGAGCAAGAATGTTGGTGTTTTGAACCACTTTGGAATTAACATCTCAGAGGAGTTGAGGAGGGAGAGGGCGGGCCCCAGATGGAGTATGCTGTTTGTGGGAATCAGTTTTGTTTGATGGCTTCTTGGATTGATGAAGTCCTTTGGATGAAGGACAAAACATCTAACCAAAAAAAAAAAAAAAAAAAAAAAAAAAATAAACCAACCAGATGACGTGAGTGTACAGGTAAACTGTCATGCAAAGGGTGACATGCATATGCTTTAACATAGTTGAACCCACATGCAGGTAGACAACAGGGAGACTTCCAGGTAACAATAAGTCATTTGAATTTATTAACAAAACAAAACAAAAGCTGATGGGGCAGCAAAAAACTGACTTTTAGGAAGTAGACAAGGAGAGGAACAGAACATGACAACCTAGACAGGATGATGAACAGAGATGCACCTGGGGTGATTAGGATTGGAGACAGGTGTGACGGGAGCTGAACAGCAAGGAGGGGAAAACATAAGGTTTACTGAAAAGACAGAAATGACAAAAGAAAAACACAAAAATCTGACAAAGGGCTAAACATTTAATAAGCTGAAGTGGTTAAAAGATGTCAGCAGTCCACTTCTGTCTTGCCCTTATCTGACTAGCTCCGATCAGTCTAGTTAATGTCACACTCTCCTTCTCCAAACTGAGGTTAATAGTCTATCTACAACAGGTGAGATGTTGTTTGTCACATTTCTACAGAAATGTGTTTCAAAAGACCTTAATTAAAGTGTCTGTGACAACTTTTTTTTTTGTTTGTTTTTGTAATAAATATGAATGCATTTTTGTAAAGACAAAATCATTAACATGTTGGGGGAAAATCATGCTGCTGAGATGAACAGTGGTTGAGATAATGCTGTGCACGGTAACAGGAAGTGATATCAAAGAGGAAGACTTGCAGGTGAACTGAGCATTGCCACAAGGGCTAACAGAAGAGAAGAATCTGAGCTTTCTTTAGATCATTTTGAGTCATTTACTTAGAGAAACGAAGGAAAAGTCAGAGTTCAAATATGATTGTTTTAATAAACAAAGACCAGGAAGTTAATCTTTTTCAAGAGTTCCTCTTTGATGTCACTTCCTGTTTCACTTTGGCTGCATGCTCAGAAGAAAAAATGCCACATATGTGACAAGATGGGTAAAATTGTGCATTATGCAATTAAAAACAAAAATTAAGATGTTTTCCTCCACTTTTTTTGCATTTTTAGGATATGCACAATACAAGCACTTAATTTTACTATTTAGTATTTTAGATTTGTAAAATGATTTATTTCACGAGCACCCTGCGTTTTTGTTTCACAGCTTCATCACTGGCTGGTCATCTGAAAACTACAGACAAAACATTTTAAAGGGCGAAAAGAAAGAATGTCTGCTGAGGGAATGAATGAATGAACAACAGAAGTCTAAAGAGCTCAGAAGAAGACGGTCATTTCAAATGATGACAAGAAATATATATTAAAAAAAAAATTATGGTAGGTGAAGCTTAAAAGTGCCAAGAAAAGAAGAAAGTAATGACAGTGGTATTTTATTTTGACTGTGTGTATGTATTAAGCTTCCCTTCTTCACATGCTGACAAATGGGATTCAGTCAAATATCAAATTTGTTGTGTAGTCTGAATTTTCCGTAAATGCAGATGCCCTTGAACACATCTTATATCAGTTTTAAACCAAACCAACAATCTTTTTTTCTTTTATTTTCTTTAATAAATGATGAAAGCTGCAGGTGAATGAACACAAAACAGTTTAATATAATTTGTGTCAAGTCCAACATGGCTCAAAGTTAAAGCAAAAACAACAAAATCAAACTCATCATGATGTTGAGGTGCTATGCCACCCACTGTTTATTTCTTGCTTGCTGATGAAATTCAAACAGAAGGTCAGCCTCATGTTTTTAGTGCAGCAGTGTGTGTCAATGTTTACCAGGCAGAATTGACTGAATTAACTGAAATTGACATAAATATTGCTCAATCAGTTCTTATAGCTCTGAATCATTTTCATTTTCTTTCAAAGACTGTTATGATGTCATCACACTTCAATAATTCCCGCAGAACAACTCACTTTGTTTACATCAAAATAAGTTACATTGATTTGAGCTCTCCATCAGTTAACATAAAAATCACCGATACAAAGTTTATCACAAACCTCCATTGTGGCAATTAACAAAATGCTGGATTATTCCAATTACAAAATTATTTATATATTCCACGACCTATTTAATTGATAAAGATATAATGTACAGTTTTATTATGACATAACTAAGAAGTGAACTAATACTTACATTAAACTTTACAATAAGAAAACGGAGCCCCGTAAAGATAAGGATAAGAATTAAAAAAACACATGAGCAGTAGCTGGCAACGTGGTCATGTTAACTTGCAATTTATTTGTGGTTTACATTTCCTCTGAACTATAAAGACAGATTGTATTGTAATGTGTTGCAGTAGCCTGCTGGTGGCTGTTACATCAGGGTCATTGTGCCCTGAGCTGTGGCTGCTCAGGGACCTGTCTTTGTGCAATGATGGGTTTACTGGTTCAGAGTTATATTGAAGCCACTGTTTTCCTGACATATTGAGGTCCATCTATGCTGCATCAAAATCTAACATCTATCTAAAACTGTTGCACACAGAGCACCTTATTATGTATCCACTACCATCCTCGTTGCAGTCATGTAGAGCAACAGCAGCTGAACACTTCTAATGACCAGACATCTAAACAACAATGAGCAAGTGGAATGAATTGTCTGGAGACTGTTGATATGACAGGGTGGACAAAGATCCTTTGTTGAAACTCCCCCCATTCATCCATTTTCTTCACCTGCTTTTTCTTTCCAAACTCCATGGCAGTTGGTGTCTACATCCAGTAGTCGAGGGGCAGGGGACATCCCTGGACAGGTCTCCAGTCCACCACAGGGCCACAGACAAACAAGACCAACAAACAGCCACACTTTCGCCCTCAATTAAATACATAATTTAGAGTTACCAATTAACCAAACGTGCATGGTTTTGGTCTGAGGGAGAAAACCAAATTATATGAAAAAATAAATAAATAAATAAATAAATAAAAACACTTGTGCACATGAGAGAACACGTAAACTCTACCCAGAAAAGCTGGGAGGTGAACCTGCAACCTTCTTGCTGTAATTGTAATTTCACATCCTTATCAACTGAGCAGAGAAAACATCAAGCACATTCTAACCATACAGTATAGCAAAAGTTCTAAGCATTTGAAGGAGTTGTAGTTAAAAAAAAATAAAAAAAAAAACAATGTTTCACTTGCTGTAGATACTGTATTATCTTTGAACAAGTTCAGTTTGGAGAATTACAATTTACTGTATTCTGACTGTACTCATCAATGCTTTGTCACAGTGAGGCCAAGACCAAACTGCAGTGCTGCTGTCCAAAAACAATTCCAATCTCAGTGCTTCATTGTCAAAAAAATCCACTATCCACTATGGCATGTATGCACCTATTCCTGGATTAAAAAATAAATTAAAATAAATAAAAATAAAAATAAATAAACATTCCTGCCTGAAGTGTGTCATGTAGCACTGGATGTGCTACAGGTAGCTGCTGCTGTTCCTGGTTGTCTTTGCAAAGACATTAAAAAAAAAAAAAAAAAAAATCCTGAATGGTGATCCAGATCACCACCAAATTTAAATGTTTGTTATTTGTGACAGCTTCAACTGTTCCTGAAAATTTAATGAAAATCAGTTTATAAATTTTTGAGTATTATGCACAGACTTCCGAAAACCTCCTTGGCAGAGGTAGCAAGTTGATATATTTATTCCCATAACCTTTCTATCCACTCCCACTTCTAAAGAGTTGATAAAAACACAAAAGTCCAGCCCATTGTTGTCGGCTGAGCCCCTCATCCAGCATCATGGTGTCTAACATGACTCATAAAACGGATTTTAAATCAGAATTGAAAAATGACTCATACTCTCAAAGAAACACCAAGATGTTTGGGGGAAACGACTGTGGGTCACATTCTATAACAAGTAAACTTTAACCATTCTGATGTCCGAAACACAAAAGAGCCAGTTGGTTGTTAAAAAAAACAGGAAGCAGTAGAAATATCTTTGTTGTTCATTTTTATTTTAATGGTTCTCCGGTGGCCTCTTTGTCAACTCTGATGCTAGAGTGTTGTTGAAGATCCTCACATCTAACTGGAAGGGGAAATGCTGATCGATCTGAAAAAAAAAAAAAAAAAAAAAAAAAAAAAAAAAAAAAAAAAACAAAGGTATTCCTTGATTTTAAATGCAGATAATTGGAAGCGTGGCAAGACCAATCTCTTGTAGCTGTTGGGCCCAGCTCAGTCTTAAAGTCAGTAAAATAGTCCTCAAATCATCCTCACTTTGACCTTTTGGTGTCTGTGAAACAGCATCAGCCACACTGCTCAACCAAAGAACTGACTAAATCAAACACTGTTCTTCAAATGAGATTTTTTTTTTTTTTTTTTTTTTGCCAAGAATCTTTCTTTCTCACAACCATTATTTTTTTTCTTGTTCCTCCTTCTTATTATATGGAAGCTTTGACTGTCAATTTAGCTTTAGATGGCACTGAGCTTTAATTTTACAGTTTACACATTCTATCTTTTAAGACTGTTTAAAAAGCTGCTTTTCAATCAAACTGTAAATAAATAGTGTGTAATGTAATAAAATAAGTAACTTAAATGATATCTTGGTGTAAGTAAATGTATTGTAAAGGAACTTGTATTGTATTGTACTGAAACATAATGAATTATATACATAGATATTAGCCTTAATGAGAATTATATCAAACTCCATAGGTGTATTTGTATTTTCTTTAAGGTTTGTTTTCCCTGTTTGATCAGACAATAACAGGTCAGTGATGACTTGTTTTCTCACCTCGTGGTACCTGTAACACACCAATGGGTTTACTGTGTCCAGGTGGTATGGCTGTGCTGCTGTCCTGTGCCCGCTGGTGTTTCTGACTGTATCATTTTGTTTTGCACTGTCACAGAAAGCATAATAAATACAACTGTTATATTTCAAAGCTTCCTCTCTGCTTTATATTAATGAAAAACTGCTTAAAAAAATTTGTTGAATGTTAGTTGTGTTTAAATGTCTTATAAAACTATATATACTGTATATACAGTGTATATACAGTGTATATAT
>JARVLU010001073.1:23668726-23684463 GCA_031762415.1 Simpsonichthys santanae | reverse complement strand
CAAGCTTAGTATATTGGCTAATACATCAACCTTAATTGATTAAATTCTATATACCCTAATTTTCTTTTACAATTGGTTTTTTTTTTTTTTTTTTTTTTTTTTTAGGTTTTTATAGTCTTAGTCTGGTACAAGCAATGGCTTCGACAGCACTGTATAGGGTTGGCCCACTGCGGTACCATTTTTTTGTTTGACTGGCTCACCAGGTCCAGCGTTCTGTTAATACTTTGGATTTTTTGTGTGTGTGTCTTTCTGGTGGACACGGAAATTAGAGGTTCTTACTCATCGTCTTTTTTCCCCGTAGGAAGACTGTTTTTTAATAAATTGAATGTTTGAACCCTTATGTTTTGAATCTGTGTTCTCCTTAACATGTTATGTTTTTGGTGGACATAACATATTAATGGGGGCTCGTCCGGGATCTGAAATGTTGACTTTTAATTATTTCAATCATTCTTTATTGTCTGACTGTATGATTGATTTATTATGTGTGCTGTACAGCACTTTGGTCCCATGGGTGTTTAAATTGTTCTATAAATAAAGCTGGTATGGTATGGTATGGTATGGTATTAGTGACGTCAGTATGTACAAAGTAAATTGTTAAATGTATTACTTTCATAAACTATGGGTCAAACTCTTCATGCAACTTTGACAAAACAAAATGTTTACATTTGTGTTTGATATAGTAGTTTGTTTAATTACCGCCAGTTTAATTTATTTCCACCAGTTCTTGTGAAAAGTTTGCAACTTGGAATACCTATATTTCCCAAATTTCTCAACTGAATGTTCATGGAAATTTTCCTGAAATGTACCTGAACTTTTCCACCCCTTTGCAACTCCACTTGGAGTAGAGAAGTTTGACGAGTATCACCCCCAATATTCTCTTTCTGACTCACAGAGAGATGATCGAGCACTGTCTGAGCTGCTACGGAAAACGCTTCATTGAAAACGGTAAAAATAAAAAATCTGATCATAGCATTATTGAACCGGTGGTAAAATGTCAGTTCTAAAACCAACCGATCCTCATCCCTCCACACAGACGAGGTGTTTTATGCGCTGCATGAGGATAAGGTCTGTCAGGCCCTGGCCCTGATGCTGCTGCAGAAGGCTGTCAAGTTCAACCTGAAGGAGTTTCAGGAAGTCTGGCAGCAGAGCGTCCCAGAGGGCATGAGTACAAGACTGGACCAGCTAAAGGTGATTCTGGTTGGAAGGCAGATACCAGTTCAGGATGTATTTTTGTCAAGTGGTTGGTGTTTAGCAATTAAAAAAAAATAATCTAATAAGCTCCCCTGTACTAGATTTAATCAAACCATTATTCCTACTCATTCTGCACATTGTTGTATTTGAGGCAGGAGTTCAGCTTCCTGAACCTGACCTGGCTTTGTGAATCTTCCAGGGCGTTGCTCTGGTGGACTGCACCTCCCACCCTGAAACCATCAGTCTGCTGCAGGTGGAAGACCTCCCAGAGGATACGCTGGAGCGCTTCAACTACCTCTTCACACTCAGAGAGAAATGGACAGAAGAGGACATTACACCATACATACAGTTGGTGCTGTTTTATAACCAGATACTGTTGCTCCGGTTTCCTCCCACAGACCAAAAACATGCACAATAATGTTTACGAAGCATTCACACTGTTGTGATCCATTTTTCTTTTGTACGCTTCTCGTCCCGCAGTATTCAAGTTATTCCAACAAATCATACAGTATGTTCAGCTCTTTCAGGACAATCCTACTATGATTGCTGCAACTTTAGCTTTTTTTTTATATTTAGCATTTTCTGCCCTTTTTTTTCATAGAAAATTAATTGAGCTCATTTTACATCCTTCAAATCTTTACATGTGTTTACAACCTTTTACTGCTCCTTTCACATTTTGTTCTGGTTCAGCTTCTTTCAGCTTCCTTGTGCAAATTTCAACTTTTTTTCAGCTACTTTCAGCTGTTTTTTTTTTTTGTTTTGTTTTTTTTTCAGTTGTTTTGTGCTCTTTTCAGATTCTTTCTGCTAAATACAATATTTTGGTGCTTCTTCTAACTTCATTCTGCTCATTTCAGCTTATTCCTTCTAGTTTCAGCTTGTTCTGCTGTTATTTGCAAATTTTGGCTTTCTCATCAAATTCCACATTTTTTCAACTCATCTCAGTGATTTCTGCTTTTCCTGGTAGTTTAAGCTTTTTCTGTCTTTTCATCTACTTTTCAGCATTTTATTTTTTGCTAATTTGAGCCTTTATAAGCTTATTTTCTGTTTGTGCTACGTCTGCTTATTTAAACATACATAATTCAACAGATGTGTGTTTTTTCTGCTTTCTGCTGACTTGGTTTTCCATTTCAGCTACAAAGTAGATTTCACCTTTTTGTAGGTGACACAATAGGCGGCTGTGGCTGAGTGGTTGGAGCAGTCGTCCTCCAATGCAAGAGTTGGGGGTTTGATTCCACCAGCAGTCACTTCACATGCTGAAGTGTCCCTGGGCAAGACACTGAACCCCTCTTTGCATCTGATGTGTGTCCCATCGGTGTATGAATGTGATCTAAAGCCCTGATTAGTCTTTTTAGAATGATTCGTTCAATTATTTGGAGAGATCTAGTAGATTGCTGTATGAATGGGTAAATGAGGACGTAGATTGTAGTGTATGCTTTGAGTGTCTTGATCAGATAGAAAGGCGTACATAAGTCATCTATTTGGAATTAATTTCAGCAGTTTTTCAGCAAGTTCTTCTGCAATAAGCATTCACACTGCTTTTTCTGTAAGCAGGAAATGCAATTTCTCTATATATATTTACTGCAGTGCCTTTCACAATTCTACACTGAGTCGTGGTTATGCATTTTACATGACTCATCAGTTTTGCACCAGCTGCTGAGTCATTCATTCAAATAGGATCAGTGAAAAGAGAATCATGATCCGCTCAGGACTAAAAATAACTGGATTTATGGATAAGATGACGCTGTTTCTACAGCCAACGTAGTTGATGTATTTTTACATTGTTGTGCACATTTGATTGGCACCATCCTCATAGTCCTGTGACAGTCGGTGCACACTGTTGTCTTGATATTTTAGTAGGTTTGTTGCTGACTCAGTTGCAGTCTTGGTTTCTACTAATCTGCATAGATCACAAATAGAAAAAGTACTCAGAATTCCATTTGATAGTCGTTTACATTTCAGATAAACAATGGCATAATTTACAACTGTTGCTCCAACAAAAGCTCCTTGATATAGTGAAGATGCAAAAAGACATTTTTAACAGCCATATTGTTCACATTTTCAGAAAGCTACATCATAAAAAGCAACCAACTTCATTAGTCCAAAAGTTTTTCTTCTTCAGCACAATATGATAATCACAATGTAATTTTCAGCGATAACAAACTCAATCTTTGAGCAATAATACTGTATGTTTATTACTATTTCTTAAATAAAAAATAAATGCACATTGCTGTTCTAATCATGCCACAGAACACTTGCTGAAAGTTTTATGGCAATAACTAAAATATATGCAGAAAGTGGGCTGTTTGAGGATCACAGCTTTTAATTATCTCAGTATTGTGAATTTTAAAAACACAATAATTATTCAGTAATTTTCTTTGTCCCTTCTTTATTCCTAATTTTAACCCAGATGATTTTGGTATTGTTGAATTTAAAATTACTTCAATTGAAATCTTTGATTTTAACATTTTTGAGAGTTTTGTTAACAGTTTTTTTTTATTTTTTTTTTTATTTTATTTTATTTTTTTTTATATTATGAGGACTTGCTGAAAGGTTAGCTCTAATCCAGAGATGATGAATGCATAAACAACTGACATTTTCATTTCATCAGTAAACTCTGCACAACAGGAATGTTTAATAATCTATGTGATGCACAACAGTTTGCATTCAATATAAGAGCCAGACTAATATGAGACTTAATTTGAGGTTCCATGTCCCCTCAGTTACATGCACAGCATCAAAACCTGTGTAATATAAATGTCATAATTTTACTTGGAAGTCTCAGCTGACATCTGTATAAAACCAGGAAGTAATTGACCACGTAGACTCATGATTGGACCTGAAGTCTTTTCTGTTGTGTGTTTACTGCCACCTTTTTAATTTAAGTTAAATATTGCCAAATGAACACAATCTGTAAAATCATAGTGATAAAGATGACAAAAGCATACATGCAAAGATTAAAAAAAAAATGTCATACAAGTTTTGGGGTTGAGCTTAAAACATACCAACATGAGTTAAGCTTAAACCATAGCACTTTATTTATAGAGCACCTAAAACAGCAACAAGGACAACTAAAGTGCTTTATAGAATAAACAAGCAAAGCATGTAGCAAAAAATAAAAAAAAATAAAAAGTAAAATGAAAATATAGATATGAATGGAAGAAGGTAACTAAATGGCTAACGTTGTAGAATACAGACAGGTTAAAAATAAATCACACTGTTTAAAAAGCCAGGGAACAAAATTTTTATTTATTTATTTATTTTATTTTTTTTATTTTTTTTTAGCAATACTTAAAAACAGAGAGAGAGGGGCCTGCTTGACACGTAGTGGTCAGTCATTCTACAGTTTTGGACCAGCAACTGAGAAGGCCCTGTCACCTCTGAACTTACCACAGGTTCCTAGAACTAATAGAAGCATCTGATTCAATGTTAATGTGTCTAAATAAAGGTTGAATGAATGATTCACTGACCTCAGAGGGCGCTGGGGGACATATGGCTGCAGCAGATCAGCAAGATAAGAGGGGGCAGAATTGTTCAGAGATTTAAAAAAAAAACATACAAAAGGATTTTGAACTGAATTCAAAAGTGAACTGGGAACCAGTGCAGGGAGGCCAAAACTGGTATAATGTGCTCTCTTTTGCCTGTACCAGTTAAAAATTGGACAGCAGCATTTTGGACCAGTTGTAAAGATGCAATAGAGGTCTGACTGATTCCAAACAGAAGTGCATTGCAATAATCAAGCCTGGATGTTGTGAAATAATGTTTTACTGTCTCAAGGTTGTTTTTGGATGGTCCTGGGCCATCGGGAGGAAACAATATGACTTCTGTCATTCTCATTAAACAGTCACTTCTTATTTTAAAGTTTGATGTGATTGGAAAGTCTCACTGTCCCCTAATTAAAAATAATTTTGTAGTCTTTCTCAAAACTATCAACAGGGGGAAAAAGTAATATGACCCTGAATCCTGAACATGAACCTCAACCTTTGTTTTTATGCTGTCTTTGTAGTTACCTAGAGATTGGCACCAGGAAGAGGAGGATGATGCAGGCTCAGCCATTGCAGGTGAGGAAGGAGTTATGCTAATGTTCTGTTTTATCATGAGCAGGAAGTATGCTCCTGTTGAAGACGGTAAAAAAAAAAAAAAATACAAAACAACTTCTAAACATTATGTAGAACAACACTTGTTACTGTGCTGTTCAACTACACTGAGTCTTGACTCAACATGACACAACAGTGGGCAGCACGGTGGCGCAGTTGGTAGAGCTGCCACCTCTCAGCAAGAAGGCTGCTGGTTCAAATCCGAGCAGGGGTGCTTTTCTGGGTGGAGTTTGCATGTTCTCTCCATGCATGTTTAGGTTTTCTCCTGGTACTCCAGTTTCATCCCACAGACTAAAAACATGCATGTTAGACTGATTGGTAACTCTAAATTGTCTCTAAGTGCGAGTGAGAGAGTGAATGGTTGTTTGTCTCATTTGTCTTTATTGTGTTTCTGTGATGGACTGGAGACATGTCCAGGGTGTTCCTTGCCTCTCACACAGTGATGGCTGGACATGGGCACCAGTATCCAGAAGAAAAACACCACAAATGCATCTGACACTGTGCTTTGACATGTGTGGATCTTTATACAATATTTTATAAGCTAGTGTCTCATTTGGCTGCAATTGTTGGAGAACTGCATCTGAAAACAGGTCTCTCTTGGTTGAATGAATGAAAACTAAGCTAATGTCTCATTTGTCTGCAGTTTTTGGAGAACTGCATCTGTAAGGAAGTCCTCAAAGTCCTGTATCTAAAAATAAATGTTGTTCTGTGTTGCTCTGGAAGTCCCAGAGAGGAGAAAATCTTAATGCTTGACTTTTGAACATGTTCAAAAAAATAGACAAATATTGTTCAAAACAGTCTTTGAATCTTTGAGTGTGTCTCAAATTCATCTTGAACTTATCTCAGTTTTGCTGAGGGAATTTCCAACCTGTCTCACATGCTGTGTGCACACAGCTATCAGCCTGAACTTTCAAAGGTTGGCTGCTCAAAACACGGCCACGTTCCCCACTGGTCACCTGGTTGCACACACCCAGCACTGAGTGAGAATGAAATGGAACATTTACATATTTTCTCACAACTATTTCTCAATTTTGAGACACCAGCTAACTGTCAGCCCAGTGAAAAACCATTTTCACAGATGATTTGAAACAAGGATCTTCTTCCCATGCTTTAACCAGGAAGGTAAATAGATCTGGGTATTTGATACCAAAAATGGAACTCTTGACCTGTTGCAATGAGTGTCTTATTATTATTTGTTTAGAAATTCACCTGCAGATTATAAATAATTTACTGGTAGTTAAATTATTTGAGCCATAGAACTTAAAAAGTATAAACATTGTTGATGCCACTGTTATGATCAAAATAAATAAATGTACATTATTGCTGTTTGGTTTCAACTACAGCATCTCTGCTCTCTATTCAGTGTTTTCACATTTAAAAATGTATCCCTGAATGTGAGATCAATAGAATGTTCTTACCTTGTTGTAAAAAGTTTAAAATAGTGTTTCAAGCAAGGTGTAAGGCAAAGCTAGTCTCCTTTGTTGTTGTCTCCTTGTTGTCTCTTTGACCATGCATTATTGATTTATGGATCATAACCAGCCCTGCTTTTAATGCATCTTTAATAACAGCTATAAAGTCACAGAGAGAGAAGGCAGGCAGCCCACATGCTCGCACGCCAACTTTGGGCTCTCGTTTCATGCAAAACAAAGGCACTTGAAAATGTCTCCATAATAGATTTGAGTTTAAGAAAAAGCACAAAAATATGTGCTTATTTCTAATGCACCAATCTGTAAAATACATTTTCTGCACTGTTAGGACTTTATGGTCTACTGCTGCTTCATCTTATTCTTATAGTGTTATTTTCTTATTATCTGTTGAATCATCACAGCTGTTGCTCGCAGCGATGAGGTGGCAGCTGTGATTCCCCGAGCCCCAAAGGTTTGCTCTAGTTTATTAGGACCTTGCATTTCTTTCACTCTAAGATGCCTGACTTGGTGAAATATTGATTTAAAAAAAAAAGAAACAAAAAAAACTCTTTGCTCTTTGTTTGATTGACAAGTCCGCTCTTATTTTTATCATTGTTCACCACCAACGGAGGAAAATATGTTTTCCAACTGTGTGTAAAATCAAATAAATTGCATTGATTTAACTGCCAACGAGTCAGTAAAGGAAGTCTGAGACAGTTTGGTGACAATGCAGTAACATTTTATGCGCTATAACATTTTATTAGAGAAGTAAGTCTGTGCATTAACTTCCTTAGGCACTCATCTGTATTCCTTGTTCTTCTTTGTTCCTGGTCTTGTATTTTCTGTCTCAAGTGTTGTTGTGTTCTTTGACTTTTAAGATTACACATGATTTCAGTCACAGTGTGATTCTGAAACTATATTATTACTGCAGAATGAAGAATTTTTCAGGATTGTTGGATTTGTCTTTCAGCGCTCACACCTCCGTTGCCTGGTTGCACTCACAGATCCCAGAAGACTGTGATGTATCTCTCCTCCCTTATTTAGTTTCCCCCAGGATCCAATCCCTCCATCAGAGTCGCTGCAGGCTGACGGTGCTTAGGGACCTGCAGGGTTCACTCTTTTCAAACAGTCACAAAAGGCTCATTCTTTTGACCTTAGAAGCGATCAGAGACATATTATTTTCAGTCTTTTTTTCCCTTTGTCACTGGTGTATCTTTTGATGCAACCTAGCTTGTGTTTCGTGCATTGATTTTGTAAAACAATTTTAAGAGACTTTCAAGAGATATTTATTATTGGCTTAAAGATTTGCATTGTGCCTCGTGTTGTAGGCTAAATTTAATGATGCTTGTATTTATACTCTTCTGACAATCCTGGATGCACAGCTATATTTAGGATCTATGATTAACCTTATCCATTGGACAGTCCACCATCAGTGTTTTCTTTAGTCTCCAGGCATAAGTCCCTAAAGTTTTACTGGTCTGTTGTTCTGAGCCTCTGACTGTTCTTTCAAACTCCCCAAAGGGCAGCATGAGCTGCTAACAAGCTTTAAAACGTGTCATGATTTTCTATAGGTGTGTGGAGTTTGGATTTAGTGCTTACAGGCCCGGTTGGTTTCATAGACTTTTTGGCAACTGTGAGCTCCATGCACCTTCTGACTTTTTCGGTCTCTTTCTCTTTTCATTTTTCCAGGTTAAACCGTTGCCGCCAAACAGAATCATTGTGTCAGCTCGATTTCTGAAACCCATAAAAGAGCCAAGTACAATATTGTAAGTTCACCCCCTTTGAACACCAACAGTCATGAAGAAAAGTTGCTGCTTAACATGCTGTACTTAAGACGCATAAAGAATCTGCCTCTGAACAAAGGAAACTAAGAACCACAGAGGGAGCGTATGACTGAACCAAGGATGTCCAATCCTGGTTCTGGAGGGCCATTATCATGCAAGTTTTATAGATTTCTTTGGCTCAGCATTCATTCAACCTTTATTTAGGCATGTTAATCCCATTGAGCCTTGAGGAGTCATTTACAAGAGAGACCTGGTTTCAACAACGAATGATGACAACAGCAACAACAATAGACAAATAAGACAAAATTCAGGTTTTATTATCTAAACTGGGCAATTTAACTTCAAATGTGAGTGGGTCGGAGATAAAATGTCTCAAACTTCCTTGTTCTCTTCTAAACACAGGCCGCTGTTGTGAACAGACTGATTTGAATCAATGATTGATCAACAGGCTTCTGCTGACTAAATAAATGGACAATTGTATCAGGTGTTCTGGAGCAAGGAAACCTCTAAAACATGCAGGATAGTGGCCCTCAAGAACCAGGATTGGACAGCAGTGGATTACTGTCATGGCTGCCCCATGGAGGTGTACTCGCTCTCGGTTAGCACAGCCATGGAGAGCTGCTGGTGTCTCTGTGCTGTTTTCTGCATGCACAAAATTGTCCAGTCTCCTTCCACAAGATATTTTACTATATTTAAATGGTTTTTATATACAGTATTCTTTTTAACCTGGTACAGTTAGTTGTATTTTCTCATACCCTCGGCCAGCAGCTCCTCAGCTGGCACTGCTTTCAGAGATCAGCTGACTGCAGCGGCAGCCACTTTACATACACAAAGTTCTGACCAATCAAACAATGGTTGCAGCGTACCTCTGTGAAAAGTAATTCTGACTGAGGACAGTGCACAAGACAGGGTGTCAGTGAGTGTTCAGCTAGTCACAGCGTTGACTATAAATCCACCTTAAATGAAGGAAAGGTTTGCTGATTACTAACTGTGATCATGTGAAAAGAAGCAGAACAAAGAGCAGATAAAAAAAACACAGGATATTAGGTTAGTATACAGAACAAAACATGACACAGAAAGGAGGTAAACAAATTAGTAATAAAACTAAATTGAATGTAAAAAAAAAACAACTTGACAACAACACAGTTTGCCACACTTCAATTTCACTGACTTTGCCACACGAGGAAGTTGTTTTTTGACACTGCATGTGTTTTATTTTGGCAGTGTGGTAGCCAATGGTGACACCTTGAACCCTGCAATAAGACTTCTGATCCACCACAGGATAATGGGACAGTTCGACAAAGTTCTGGAACTGATTACAGAGAAGATGGGTTTGAGGGTCCTAGGAGGCGTTCGAAGGTAAAAAAAAAAAAAAAACAGCAGCAACTGAACAAACAAACTGCATTTGTATGAATAAAAACTTTTCTATTTTGCTGCAAACCTAATAATGATCCTGATGATGATGATGATGATGATCCTGTACATGATCCTGTAAGCTGCTCAGGCTTTCTAGCATTTGTGGAAACAAAACACCTGTTCTTGTTCTTGCAGAATCTGCATAGAAAGTGTAAAAAAAAGTGCTTTGGTTATGAGTTATTGAACAGATCCAGTGTTCAGTGGTAAACTGGTGCACAGCAATGATGACAAAGGGTCTCGCCTTCCTTTGTGTGCTTCAGCCTGTACACCTATGACGGCCACCAGGTGACTGATGGGAACAAGCTGGAGTGCGGGCAGCTTTATGTGGCCGTAGGAAGAGAGAGATTCAAGAAGCTTCCATACAGTGACATTCTTTTCACCAGACCCAAAGGAACAAGGAGGATGAAAGGGTAACAGCTGAGTCTCATAAAATTTATCAAATACCATGTTGGAAGATTCGAACGTAAACTTTATCAGTCACATTTCTGCGGTTTAAATTTTATTGCTTTTCTTCTCTTCCATGCAATAAGAACAAATAGTTTAAACACATTTTATGAAAACATTTTCATGCATTCACCAAAACTAAATTTTATTAGAAACTGATTTAATTTTTGAGTCTTTAGCATGCAAATATACAAAATGGATATTAGAAATGCCCCTTTCAGCCTATCTTGTGAGCTGGATAACTTGAAAAATAAGTGACATACATATTGACTGTTCTTGTCAAAAATGGGTTGCTACATGATCAAAATCTAAGGGTGCGTTCACACCAGCCCTGTTTAGTCTGCTTTAATCGAACTCTAGTCCATTTGCCTAGAAAGTCTGGTTTGTTTGGGGAGGTGTGAATGTGCAATCGAACACTGATGCGGACCCAAAAAAGTGAACTCTGGTTTGCATAAAGCCTAGGTCTTGGTTCGGTTGAAGTGAACTCTAGCACGGGTCGAATACATATGTGGGTGCAAGCGGACTGTAGACCACTCCAAAAGCAGAAAGTGGACTACAGCGCATGGCATTCTGGGTAAATACAACCAAAACAAAAGTGCATTTCTACCATAGTGAGAGAAATGACTCATGGTCAGACATGGATTGAAGAGTCAGTCAAGTCAGATTTATTTATATAGTACATTTAAAACAGAAACTTTTACCAAAGTGCTTAACAAAAAGATCACAGCATCAAATAAAAAGTAACAAGATATAGTTACAGCACATAGAATAAAAATATAAAACACAAAACACAATTAGAAACAATGAAATACTAAATCAGATCTGATGACAGTGTGGTAAATAGGAATAAAATAAAACACATAAACAGAATCAGAATCAATGAAAAACTAAATCTAAATCTGATCACCCTGTGTTAAATGTCAATGAGTATAGGTGTGTTTTTAGGAGAGATTTAAAAGCGAAGACTGAGGTGACCTGTTGAATGTTGAGGGGCAGATTGTTCCAGAGCTTATAGGGCCCACAACTGAAAAGGCTCTATCTCCTCTGAGCTTCAACCTTGTTTTTTGTACCACCAGAAGCAGCTGGTCCGATGATCTCAATGCCCGAGAAGGACCATAAGGATGAAGTAGGTTGGAGAGGTATGAGGGTGCAAGGTCATTAATGCACTTGAGTGTCAGAAGGAGACTTTTAAAATGTATTCCGACACACAGGAAGCCAGTGAAGGGAGGCGAGAACTAGTGAAATGTGCTCAAACCTGTGAGTTCCTGTTAGTAGCTGGGCTGCAGCATTTTGTACGAGCTGGAGACGTGAAAGCGAAACCTGACTGACCCCAACATAAAGTGAGTTACAGTAGTCCAGCCAGGTTGTAATGAATGCATGGACTAATTTTTCAAGGTCCGAACTGGGCAGAACAGACTTAAGCTTTGCTATTTGCCTTAGCAGAATTAAGCTTTTTTGTAGAAAAGAGATGATCTGCTTATTAAACTTAAAGTCCGAGTCTAACAATATCCCAAGATTGGTAACCAACTGCTTTAGATGTGGCCGAAGAGAGTGCAGGTTTCCAGGATCAGTGGCAGTGGCAGAGCTTGGGTTAATGACCTCAGTTTTCTGATCATTAAAACTCAAGAAGTTCACAGCCATCCAAGTCTTGATGTCAGCAAGACATAGGAACTGTTAGGTTTTAAGGGCAGATACATTTGAGAATCATTGGCATAACAATGAAACAAAATACCATGTTTCCTCAGGATAGACCCCAAGGGGAATAGATACAATGAGAACAGAAGGGGTCCAAGAATGGAGCCTTGCGGGACTCCACAGGAAAGAGGGACACACCTGTAATCCCAACCCAGTGTTCTAGCCATGACATAAGGATGATGTGATCAACAGTGTTGAATGCAGTGGTAAGGTCGAGGAGTACCAGGATCACAGACAGACCAGAGTCATTCACTAGAAAAATATCATTACAGACCCTTACTGAAGCTGTCTCGGTGCTGTGTAGTTGTTTATATCCAGACTGAAAATTTTCAAAAAATTAATTTACATTGAAAAACTTGGTTAGGTGACTAAAAACTATTTTCTCCAAGAATTTAGAAAGAAAGGGAAGTTTTGTGTTTGGCCTGAAGTTCAAACAAGTTGCAGGGGTCAAGTCTCTTTTTATTTTATTTTTATTTTATTTTTTAATTAATGGAGTTACCACTTTTAAAACATCAGGAACCACACCTGTAGCCAAACTGCTATTAGAGGAGGTATGTTTTTTTGGTACATGTGCCACAGACAAAACAGTAATTCTAAAAATATACAGTGGTCAAGGCCACCATTGGCCACCCCCTGACTTCACCACTGCACCTGGTGGTGGCTAAAATTGATTCCGCCACTCTCCAGGATCTGTCATTCTGCGCTGCCTCAGACAATTAAAATAAATAAATAAATAAATACACTTAAATATATTGCACCAAAAAACATTAAGGTTTACTTACATTACCTGTTCAGTTCCAGTGCACAAAAACACTCGTCTCCAACACCAGTTTTGGATCATGCACCAAAGTAAATTCAGGAACGGTTTTAAAAATCTGTTGCAAGTGAAATAAAGTGTTCTATTAATGTTCATTTTTTGTTTATAATTTCTTATCTTAATTTAATATGATATTTATAACAATATAATACATAATGCATGTTTATTTTGTGTTTCTGTGTTGTTGTTTTTTTCCTCCAACAGAATGAAAGCCCACTCTTTACCACCAATCTACAGGTTCTCGAAACAAAGTGCAAGCGTAAGACTTAAAGCATATGTTGTGTCCGTATAGTTTGTTTTTATGGTCACACAACAGTTTTCAGTACATGGAAAGACTTGAACTACAGAACTGTTGTGAACGTATTTATAATGAAGAGTTAGCAACAAACATACATACAACACAGCTTTTAAACTTACATTTAACATAAAACTTGTATTTTCTAACCCTCCATACATCTTAAATTGTTTATTTTTGTTTAACCCTGGCCTCATACCTGCACTAATACTACTATTACTAGTAGTAATACCACAAATACTGTATATATTTTCACTGCTCTTGAGTTGTCCCAGTTTGTAATTAAAACTGGATTCCAATGTGCTTCAGAGCAAGTCCCCGGCTCGATCCAGTGATAGCGGGGATGGAGAATCCAAAGACTCGCCTCCAAATCACAGCGGCAGCAGCAGCAGCAGCAAGGAACACCTGTCCGCTGTTAGGGAGAGCTCTCAGGCCAGACTCCTCTCCCTTAGGACCACGGAGAGCAGACAGAGCATCACTGCCGGCACAGACAATGGTAACACACACACACTCCTAAAAGTGGCCTGATGATGATGTAATGTTGTGGTTTAGGGACACCGATTCAGTCTGAAGATCGAATATTTAATAATTAGAGCAGAAACATATACAGTATAGGATTTGCTGTAAGTTCTGCATCAAGTTTAACTCATTAGATTCCTGTTCTCTTAATGGTTCAAATAAAACATTTCATATAACTAAATGTTCTGTGTTAGGTAGACATTGGATAAAGTGTAACAAGCAGTAAACACAGTACCTGGTCTCTGCTGGACTTTGTTAATAACTGGACGCTCTATTGTTTTAAACATGGTATGATGTCATTCACAGCTGGAGGAATCTTATGTAAGCTGCTGCATGCTTTTTTAGCCACATTGTGGCACTGTTGCTCTGTGAAACATGAAGTTGGTTTGGCATCATGACTTTGACCATCACTACAAGAAACACATTACATCATCGTCTGGGTGGATGATCAGGCTTATATTGTCATTAAAAAAACACTGTTAGTCTTTATGTTTCGGCTCATTGGGGACCTTCTTTCTTTTGAGATTTAAGAGTTTTTGTTGCCCACAAAAGTGTTTTTCATTGGTTGTGTTGAAACATCTAAATTACATAAAATTACACAAAAACAGGGGTTTTCAAAATGCATGTGATCCTGTTGTGACAGCTGCTGAGATGTCCTGCCTTGACTTGTTTTTTTTTTTTTTTTACATTATCTTGTGCAACTTGATAGATGTTAGTTTTGGGCTCTTTTTGGTGACAGCATGCGTTCAAAGGAGTGTTGAGAATTTGCCTAGAGAATCTGGTACTTTGCATCAAAAGAGACGACTCGGTTGCGTTTGTGTGTATTGTGTGCACCAGCCTTGTCTTTCTGTGGGATAATGTTTGTGTTTTTATCCCATATTGCTATCTACAAAATCCTCGAGATCAAACTGTTTGCTTTGTTATTTTGAAACCACAGAAAACTAACTACTGACCTGTGATTTCATTAACAAACATGTTGGAGAACAGGAGTTCAGGAGAATCAAGTGCAAGATGAGACGATTCATGGTTGAGTGTTTTACTTCCTGCATTCCCCACTGTTTGACCTTTAAAATATCTTCCAGATGTGGTCATATTAACAACTCAGCTCAATTTATCTTATTTCTATAGCATCAGGTCACAACCGAACTCATCTCAGATCACAGTACAAAACATTCTCATACATTATAAAAGCCAATTAATAAAGTTCTCTATGTAAGGACGTCAGCAGATTGCTTTGAATCTTCACTTTGTTGCAGTCTGCCATCCTGAGCAAGCACAAATGCAACAGTGGAAAAGAAAAACCCCATTTTAACAGGAAGAAACCTCCAGTAGAACCAGTCTCAGGATGAACGGCCATCTGCTTTGACCAGCTGGAGTTAGAGAGGAACAGGAAGGAGAAACAAATACAGAATGACAGGTCCAGGTGAACTTTCTTTTGGAGGAAAGACAAAAAAACACATGTTCAGAATAGAAATACTGTAATTACAAAAACAAACAAGTAGAGTAGAGCAAGTAAAGACAGCAGCAGAGTGAGCAAATGTGGTAAATTTGTCCTTCAGCAGTCTAAGCCTATAGCAGCATAATTAAGGGATATCTCAGGAAACCCAAGCTGACCCTAACTCCAGTTAAGACTCTGGCAGCAGAATTTTGGATCAACTGAAGACATTTTAAAGAAGTATTTGGACACCCAGATATTAAACCATTACAATAGTCCAGCCTAAACGTGATAAATGTATGAACCAGTTTTTCTGCACCGTTTTTGGACAAGATGTTTCTAATTTTAGTGAAATTATGCAGGTGGAGGAATATTAACAGGATACAATGATTTACTTGATTTTGTTCATATATTTTTTTGTTTTAATTTGCAATCTGTGACTCTTTTTATCACTCCTTGGGGCCGAATGACTCATGTGAAACTAGAATAAAAATTAAGAAAGTTCATGCTCAATAATCAGGTGTCAAATCTGATCATTCTCAATCAGGTCATCTGGACAGTTTGTTTTTAGTAGAAACGTTTCACCCTCACTCCAGAGGGCTTCATCAGTCAGAGTAGTTCCAGCATGCTGTTACCCCACC
>JARVLU010001073.1:23555073-23566194 GCA_031762415.1 Simpsonichthys santanae | reverse complement strand
CATATGAACAACTGCACCACCCCCCCCCCACCCCACACACACACACATACACAGATTAAAAAAAAATGTTGTGTGCTGTTTGAGTTTTGACCCCATTCCTTTAACAGCAGCTACCCCACACCATCCTACACAGCGGGCTGTGAAATCATTTTGGTCTCCCTCAGAAATGAGCCTCCGATGCAGAAATCCATAAATTCATGAGGATCCACCATCCACACAAGAAGGAGGAGGATATGGTCCAAACAGAGTGTAACAGTGTATAGGAGGGGAGAAAGAGGGAGATATAAAAACAAATCATTGAAGCAGCAGAAATAAACAGGGAGAGAGACATGTCAGGAGTAAAAGTCTAGAAACTGGCAGAGTGCAGAAAAAGGAACAGGACGGAGAACAGACAGACGGATTCTGAAGGGATCCAGCAGGAGTCTGCTCTGAAACTTCCTACTGAGTAAATGCTGAGGAGCATAAAACACTGTGGTATCTCCTCTGCATCCAGACCTCTCTATTTGATGTCTAGACTTCTCCTGATGTATTTACACACATGTGCACACCACTTCTCCAATCCCCCATTAGGATACTCCCACCCTGTCTGGCCTTGTTGGAGCTCTCTTTTGCTTTGCACCTTTCCAGCCTTCTCTCCTTACCTTCTCTACAGCTCAACACCAGGATGCTGCACTGCTTTCAACCAAAGGCTGTTGTGCATTAGATAAGATGACACACCTCTAGCCAAGTGACAACACTCTCTGCTTCTTACATAAGTGTGGAGTTTGAGTTATAACGATGAGGTATGAGGTAGATACATATGCAGATTGCCCTTTATCTCCTCACAATAGGGATTTGTTAACAAGGTGTCTATTAATAGCTGGTAATATTTAGGCAAAAAAGTTGAAATAATGGAAATATGATGTTGTAGATTCTGTCATCCAAATAATGATAAACAAATAAAAAAAAATATATATATATAAAAAAAAAAAAACACAAAACAAATGGACTTCTGTTCTGTAGCTGAAGACGTTTCGCTTCTCATCCAGGAGAATTTATCATTTCAAAACATGTCAGACCTTTTATTGAATTGATAAAGAAGTCCGGTTGTTTTATTATTGTAACCTTTGGTTTATTTTATCATTTTTTTGTAAATAATAGAAAATGTGTGTTTTATTGATAAGATCTGCTTTTTCATATTAAATGGATGGGTATTGTTTTTGTAATTAAATACTGTATTTTTAATAATATATTATGTGACTTTAGCAATAAGAAAAAAATATGATTTTACATGTTTTAAACAGTTTGCAGAGATTATCAATTAGTAGTCAGATTAAACTCTGAGCACTTAAAGCATTATTAGTCTGCAAACAACAACAAAAAAAAAATGTTAATTGGACACAAAAAGGTTTTATTCTTTGAAGACGTGCAAGGCCTTTGTTGATTTTTTTCCCCCACAATTATAGAAGAAACAAGTTTTAAATACTGGTCATCCTTTGTCCTCCATATCTCCATTTACTTTTTCTACCAACACACTGCACACAATGCTGTGGTCAGATTCAATGAGGGTGCAGAAAGCAAGAAGAAAAACAGCCCAAGTCCAACGAACAACAGACTTCAGACCATCATGTAACTTCATGACTTCATCAGTCCTTCATCCAAAGGACTGATGAAGTCCTTCGAATGAAGGACGAAACATCTCAACAAAAAAATGAATGAATAAATAAATAACTGTCCATATGACCTGACTTAACTTTGTTGGATCCAAAGAACAACTTAAAAAAAAAAAAAAAAAATACTACCGGTAACAAAGACCTCTTTAAAGGTTTACAATAAAATTGCCTTTTGGAAGCAAACTACCGGTACAAGGAAAATGGGTAGTTTAAAACTTTTGCACTGTACTGTAACAGTTACACACTTACATCTGCTACTCTTGCAGGTGACCCATGTGATGTGGTCTCCCAAAACAACCTGACAGTGAATAAACTTGATACTGTGACATCACCAGTCAGGTCAGCTACACAGTTTACTTTTGCTTTTGTCCTCTTTATTAGAACTTAGGAAGCAAACGGAGACGACATATCTTTACTTTCTCTCAGGATCTGACCAGTTTGGATGTTTCACTTTCACCACGCACAGCTCGTGGAAACAGTCACACATCTGACTGAGATGTGCATCAGATTGTTCATAATTTAATACTTATTTTAAACAAAATTGGAGGTGTTTGTAGGTTATAAGAGGCCAGGGGCCTCCAGTTATCAGTCGCTCTACTAAAATAAAAGGTAATCATGTAAATATCAAAGTCCATGCTCAATAATGCATGCAAAGATCCAAGAAAGTTAAGTCAGGTCCTCTGGATGGTTTCTATTATTTATTTATCTATTTATTTATTTTTTGTTGAAACTTTTTGTCCTTCATCCAAAGGACTTCATCAGTCCAATGAGCCACAACAAATTCAGTCCCATAAGTGGTTTACTCACATAGTGCGCCAAGCAAATTGATGGTGATAAAATATGTCCACCCTCTATCTCCTCGACTCCTCTGAGGCAGTCATAAAGTGGTTCAAAACATCAAAGTTCATGCTCAGCAATCCAGGTAAAAATCCAATAAAGTTAAAGCAGGTCCTCGGGATGGTTCCGTTTGTTGTTGAAACATTTCATCCAAAGGACTTCATCAGTCCAATGAGCCACAACAAATTCAGTCCCATAAGTGGTTTACTCACATAGTTTGGGTGGTAAGATGGTTTCTATAATACAGTAATATGATGAAGATTGCAGACAATAGCACTTTTCTGCTTTGCACTGTTTATAAAACTGTTTTTATTGAAATCAGGAGGTTTGTGCATATTTTTATGATCAGCTGTGGATGATTCCTAACAACACATGTTGTTTTCTGAAATATGCAACTGGTCAACAGCTTTTGTTTGTGCTACATTAATAATTGGCATATTAAATTTTGGAAGCCTTTATTCATAAAGCTGGGGGTCGGGGGACACTTTTAAACTCTTCTCTTATTTAACAGTACAGCACCACCAACACATTAAAGAAGATGTGCATTCTTAACTTGGGAAATATCAGAACATTTTGTTGGGGCTGTCTGGATGTGGAAACAGCATTCATGCAGTGCTTCATACTATGTTTAAATTAAATTATGAATGGGGCTCTGCTGCTCAGTAAACTCTCGGCCGTCCTCAGAATCACAATCATTACCCACAACACACACGCACCCACACACACACACAGTTTTAAAATGTCGTACATAAAATGTCATTGATGTGCACACAGGCAGAACAAGCAGTGAGCACATACACGTGCACACTTGAAGACCAAGTCATTGATAAAAGCTTAACAAGTCTACAAGTAGTTGTTTTTCACCACAGGTGCTTCTTGGACTCGTTGGGCAATCACATGGCATCTCCACACAATTGTTGACACGTTAATAGTTATTAAGGTTTGTTCAGTGGCGTGGACATGGCAGAACTGTAATCACGGTGAGGGAGAAAAGAAAATGTGTATGTTTGGAGGGGAGAGCATGATAACTGAGGAGGTGAGGGAGGAGGGGGTTTTGCTGCTCAAAATCTTGAAGCAGACGAAGGGAAAAAGTGGGGGGCTCAAACGCCATCAGGACATTTAAGGTGTGCGTTGAACTTGTGTTCAAAGTGAATAATTTAAAGATGCTGCTGAATAATAAACTTGATGTATTGCAGTGTATTCATATGTGTATTGTGTGATTGATGAAGTGATGTGCGATGACTCATTTACAGAGAACGTCTCATAAAATTCTTCATTTATCTAAACAAATCTGTCCTAATGTTCAAATGAATGACTTTGTGAGCATTAAATGGCTAAATATCTTACACAGTACGTTATGTGATGTGATAAGAAGGAAAATGTTGATTTAATGGATTTTATTTGTACATTTACTTGTTAGGTGTAAACCGTAAAAATTGGGATACATTTATTTTCTCCTCTGCATCACACTCCAAACTCCTGCACGGTTTCTGCTGCCAAAGATCTTGTCTGCCCCCTACAGGCTGTCAAACACATAACACCTCAGAGAAGTCATGAAGTCAGGTCCTTCTGTTGCATCAAAACTGTCATGATGTCATGCCACACGAGTAAGTAAATACATTATTTAATTATTTGTCTGTTGTGACATCACATACATTCCTGTTGGGGTTTATTGTGGTCACTCATTTTTCAGGCAGAGGATCACAGAACGTTTATGACGACAAAAAGCTTTGATAAAAAGGGAAGAAATGACAGAATGTATGGATTGTGTAAACAGTGGCACCAGCATAGGTAGTATAAATGTTTAATCCACAAATATTTTTCAAAAGGCTGCAATATAAAAGCTACTTTAACAGTATATACATGTGGAATATATTCACAGAGGAAGAAATTATGATGAATGTAATATGAACTTGAAGGGATAGCTCAGAGCTTTTGAAATGCATGTTTATTTAGAAAGATGATTAAAAATATCTTACCTGTTTCAGATAGCTCTTTGAACAGCCTTCGGTTGGAGAAACAAAAAAAATATGTCTGAGCAAATGAAAGTTCTACTGTCTGGTCCGAGCCGGGCCAAGACTCATGTACGTAAAACAACTAAGACACACATCATAGCCGTGCATGTAAGCACTATCTTAATAAGCCTGTAAGCTGCTCTAAATTTCACAACATGGATATTTACATATAGGATCTATACTTGTAGATGTGAGTGCAAACAGTAGCAGCAGCAACATTTCTGCTGAGGTCTGTTATTTTTCTAGAACAGGGGTCTGCAACATTTACAATCAAAATGAAGCTGTAGCTGCTGTATATGTAGCTGTGTTGTGTCAGTTTAAAATATATATTTTCTTCCATTTATTTATTTATTTTTTCAATTTATGTTTTCTTTTATGGAGGGAGTGGTGGTGCAGAAGTTAGAGAAGGTGGGCCTGTGACCGGAAGATTGCTGGGTCAAATCTTGGTACTGACAGCATCAAAATGTGAGTGGAATTGGTGAGGCACCCACACCTGTCTCCACCTTCATTTGCCCCATTCAGGGCCCTTGAGCAAGGCCCTTAACCTCCACCATCTGCTCCACCTGGTGCCCTGGATGGCAGTTCTCTGCGCCACACTGGTGTGGTAGCTCGGTGGTCTGTGGTTGAGTCAGGAAGGACATCCGGCATAAAAGTGAAGTCTTTGTGTGACTCAGTTCTCTGTGGTGACCCCTGAAGAAGGGAGCAGCTGAAAGAAAAAAAAATAATAATAAAAAGATTGTCTACTGTTGTCATCATTCTTGTTTAAAACAGGTTTATCTTGTAAATGTAAATTTAATTGATAAAAAATATGATATATGCAGACCTATGTATTTTTTTATTGTGGAAAACCTAATTAAGCATAGAAATAAAACATATCAAAGTGAGTATGTTTTACTCCTTGTACTTGTCCCAGTAGTCACATATTTACAAATGAAATGGCAGGAAAACAGCTAAAACTAGTCCTTTTTTTTGTGTGTACAACAAATAAAATTCAGTTTTATGTTAATTTTGGTCAAAGCTTGAAAGACCTGCTGCAGAAGGACCAAAGACTCACATGTGGCTCCGGAGCCGCAGGTTGCAGACCCCTGTTCTAGAAGGATTTTCAAACCATTTCTGTCAGAGTGATGCTGCAAAATTGACAGCTATATTTAAATACATATTTAACCAAACAAATTATATTTGCACAAGCTTTTATAATATTTAATGTGTTTAAGGAGCTACATCTACAAGCGGTCAAAAATTGGTCATAACTCTTCTACTCCAAGAGAAATCAGTGTGTACAATTACAACATTTCTCTGTGGTCAAACATTTTCTGTCACATCTAAAATGATTATTTTGCTCTTGTGAATAAAGATTTTCACATAACAATCAACACATGGAACACAGATGTCTCACCTTGTTTTTGAAACGTTTTTTTCTTGTTAGTCATGCAGTTTGTTGCATCTTTGTTAGTTCTTGCTGTCATTTTTTAGTAAACTGTACCTATTTGGGAAAAGATCAGAAACTATGAAAAACTCTGACCACAAACCAGTGTGGCAGAAATCTCAAATCAGATAAACCCCAATTAAAACCAGTGCTCCCATGATATTATGCATTTTATTATTTAACAAGGTGCTTTTAAACACTGTTAATTCAGTGAGCTCAAGCAAGCTTAATTGGGTTTGAAATGTAAGGCAAAGAATGGTCAGAGTAACTAGCTACTTGGTATTCTGCCAAACTAAATGTTCTTTTGGTGAGAACTGCTCGCAAATTAATGTCACAGTTATCACAGATATATAGTTTGTGCCCTGACTAAAACCCAGAGGTTTGAGGAAATACTGGAAAAATAATGGCTGCTAATAAGAAGGGGATGTTAAAGTATGCAAATCAGCTGGTGAGCCATTAATGGACACTATTTTTCAATAAATTGGCAGTACACTATCTTTTTTTTCCCTCTTCTCTCTTAAAAAAAAAGTCGTTTAGTATTGGCCTTGAATCTATAGGGGGAAACGTGTTTAAGTTAATTGCTCCTCTCTTCCCATCTTTTTCTGCACTGTTTGGGCTCCAGTGAGAGATGCATTATTGCAAACTTCTTGGAATGATATTAGCATTTAATAGGGGGCAACAAAGTACATTGGGGACACAGGATCCGATGTGACGGAGCAATTAGGACCATGTTTTATGACTGCTTTACTGTCTGGAAGTGTGGCCTGGACTGTGGAGATTTGCTAATTTGGTGCCTGGCTTTTATAGTTCTGGGTTATAACTTGGACATTGATGCTCTGGAGAACATAAATTACCAGCAGTGTCCGATTGTTTTCTCAATTTGTTTGAAGAACATTTCTGACAGTAGAAGAAAAGAAGGAAACTGTTTCAGGGCAAATGTAGCTGTCGTATCAGTATTTATTTTATCTTTCCTCATTTTTGGCAAAATAGTATTTGATGCCAATTAATTAAATAATTTTACTAAGTGGTGCTAAAGTTCTTCCTTTTTATTTAACATGATGTTTTTCACACAGTCAATATTAAACCAAGACCAACAAATTGTTGCACCAGTAAAGTATGTGTTAAAATTGGCTGCGTTTTTACAGCAAGTATGAAATACAAATTTAATAAACATATCTGGGAGGAAAAAAATGTTGTTAATTGAATTTTCAAGGGCATTATGCAGATGAAATTAGAAATTATATGCAAGAATCCCCTCAGTTTTTCTTTAGTTTGTTTTTACATGTATCCCTTTGCTACTCTTGTACAATTAGTTCAAACAATTTTGTAAAGTGTTCCAAGATTAAATAAAACTCAACGAAACAATCAATCAGAAAGTCTATTTGAATCAACCACTGTATCTGCTCACTGAAAGACAACTCCTGATTTCTTCAGAGTCTGAATGACCTCATGGCACTTTAGCCCAAAAATAACGTCAATTTCTTTGTTCATTATTTTTATTTATTCACCAAATTTCTGCCCAAACAAAACTCCACATTCTACAGAGGAACCATCAAGAGCATCATGACCAGCTGTATCTCAAGAAGGAAGCTGCCTGGCTGCAGACTGGAAGGATTTGAGGAGACTGCTAAGACTGGCAGAGAAGATACTCCTCCCATCCACTGTCTGCCCAGAGCCAATAAAATTAAAAGAGACAACTCACACCCACAATATGGTCTGTTTACTGCTCTGCTGACCTCTGGCAGGAGGTACTGCAGCCTGAGGACCAGAACCACCAGGTTCTGCAACAGATTAATTCCACAAGCTATCAGACTGCTGAACTCAGGTCACTAATGAAGTGACCACAATAACAAACACACATACAGCCACAAATCGACCTCAGTAAAAAAATAAAATACATAATAATAAAAAAAAAACTTAACCAGAATAAGCATTACAGTATATGGAAATTCACTCAGGCATGGTTGCTGTGTGTATTGTGTATGTATACATATATATATACATACATATACATCCATATACATACATATATGTTGATACCTGTCCATGAATGTATAAATGTATCATATGTCTGGGTGCACGAACATTTGCACATTCCTTGAACTGCATCTTCTGCTCTAGAAACCAAAGTCTATAAAATCCATGTACTTTGTAAAGTATATAATTCTACACTGATGTTGAGAAATGAAACATAATTTTATTAAATTTTGCATGGTGCATTGTACAATTTTGAACGACAATAAAGTTTATAAAGTTAAGTCAATATGATTATTTTTGACCAATATTACAAATCAGAAATGTGCCTCAGCGAGCAGGTTACCATGGTTCAAATCCTGGTCCGGGGGCTTTTCTGGGTGGAGTTTGTATGTTCTCTCTGTGCAGGAGTGGGTTTTCTCCAGGTACTCTCGTTTCCTCCTGCAAACCAGAAACATGCATGTTAGATTGATTGGTAACTCTAAATTGTCTTTAGGTGTGAGTGAGAGAGTGAATGGTTGTCTTGTTTATCTCTAAGTGTCACTGTGATGGACTGGAGACCAGTCCATGGTGTCCCCTTCATCTCACACAGTGATGACTGGACATGGGCACCAGTGACCCCCACAACCTAAAAAAGAAGCAGGTAAATGATACGGAATGAATGGATGGATGGATGGTTGGATGGATGGATGGATGGATGGATGGTTGGATGGATGGATGGATGGAATGTGCCTTAAATGAGTTACCCAGGTAGTAATTCTGTTCTTTAAATTTAAATAAACAAAGACAATTTAAAAAGCCAGAAAAGCATCATTTTCATGAATTGAATGTGAAAGATGCCTGCTAGACCTTTCTGTTTCATCGTGCACAGATACACCCCCCACCCCACACGCACTCCACACACACACACCTCCTGTTAACCATGCTCTTTGTCTCCATGTACATTTTCTGCATTTAGATGTTTAGAAAACTGTCCCACTTTGAGAATGGAGCAAACATTATGAATATCTGAACATTTGAAAAACTGAAGCAATTTGATCAAACTAAACTCTGATCAAAATCAGAATCAGCTTTATTATCATTGTATATTTATATGTATTTATGAATATGTAATTTTGTTTTGTCTTTAAAGGCAACACATTGCCTTGCTAGTAACAAAATATAACTTTATGTAGTCATTAGAAATAATCATGCAATCTTGTATATTTGGTTTATTAAAGTGTACCATAAATTAATCCACTGAAGGAAAACATCAAATGTTTCACTCATTTCTTCTCTGAGACATGTCATTGACACAAATTAGCTGTTAAAAAACTACACATCAGAGTCGGTTTGGCATTTTTTTTTTAATTTTTTGATGCATGTATCCTAAATTCTAAGAAATACAATTTTTTTCTTAAAACAAAAGTTCAGCTGTATTTGTCTCGACAGACAACAACTGTACACTGCGTGCGGCCTACTTTTGAACTTTGGGTACCAAAACTAAACTATTATTCCTCTGGATGGGGCAAATCAAGATGTTCAATCAACCAAGTGATTTTAGTTGTTTCATCTGTGTCTGCAGAGCCAACAAACTCAAATAGATGGTTTTAATATTCACAGTGCATCAGGATCTAATGACTTTTTTTCCCTCTGGATCAAATTAGGCCAAGCACTAATTGATTGTAATGGGAAAGAGTTGACCACTATTGTAATAAGTTGCCATTGCTGCATGGCTTCAATCTCACTGTCTGTCCGCTGGTGGCTAATTGCTGCTCTGATTGCTTGGCCTTCTAGGTCTGTGGTTTTCATGCTAATAAGCTAAATATTGAAAAACAGAGAATGCACAGATAATTCTATCACTGAAGACACTAATGAACAAGGGTCCAAATATGAGCCATCGATATTTCAATTCCACTTGCTTATATTCTTCACAGTTGGGGGGTCGGTGTTTACTTCTTCATTTATTGTGGCTGTGATGTTATTGCAAAAGCTGAGGTTAGAGAAAAATGTTCTTGAGTCAAAAATGCTTTCATTAAGAGTTTCATTGAAGCTTCAAGATAGCAAAACGTTTAAATGTAACATTTATTCTAGATAACTTCTTACTTTTAGTTTACTTTTGAAAATGATTTTTTTTTTTTTTAATATATGAATATATAAACATTTTCTGTTGTGGATGGCTCTTTGACTGACCTCAGTTTTGAGTGTGGTTCATATTAATGCAAGTTTATAAATCTTTAAATTAATATCACGTCTGCATTGCAATTATTTGCAGGCAAGTTATTAATTGCAAGCACACTTAGCTACTTAGCTGTGAGCTCAATCATTTAAACAATTATAGCTTTTTTTTTTTAACCTGAAAAACAAAAAAACAAACATTTAATGCAAAAATAACAGCAGTGCACAATTTTACAAATCAGAATGCGCATTAAACATCATGAATTTTGGAAATCTGAGCTGTTTTCATGTCAACATTAATCTTTTGGTTTGCTTGTCAATCTGGTCAGAATTCAACTATGTTTTTGTTTTTTGTTTTCTCCAAATTGATGCCATTCAGAGACCTATCTACAATAAATACAATGTCAATTGTTTACTGTCTTTGCACAGAATTTTACTTCAAAATATCCAACCGATTATAAAAACAATTATTTTTTTGATTAAATAAAGTAAATTTGGAAACAACCAATAATGGAGTTCATCAGTTTTTAAAGAAACTAAGAGACATCTTTGGAGCAAAGCAGCACACAGTATGTAGGAACCCAAGACGAGAGAAGACAGTCAGGATTAGAACCTGAAACAGGGTGCTGAAGAACAAGCAAATGGGTGATATCAACAAGCCCAAACACACTTGACTGATCCACTTACTTTGTATTTGCTGTCTTAGTTTGAGGCTATCCCATCACTGTTTAAGGTAAGATGGCACCCATGTGTTTGTACATGGCTTGCAATTCACCTCTGCTGACAGTGTTGGGATTATTTGTGTTTCGTTCGTTTTTCATACGGGACATAATCGCGCTACTGGTATATGATCGACAACAGCTCCTGTATCTTCGTTTTTTCTGCTGCTGATGTTGCTTTTTTGGATTGTTATGAGCATACCTCAGGACCCCCCCCCCCCACCCACCCACCCCTTCCTCCGCTGCTGGTGGACCTGCCTGTTTACCTCCGCTGCGCTCCTCACCTGCCTGCCCGGAGACATTGCTCCAGACAACGTGGAAAATGAGCTGGTCAGCTGGTG
>JARVLU010001073.1:23424381-23437646 GCA_031762415.1 Simpsonichthys santanae | reverse complement strand
CAGATTAAACTTTTGATCTGTCATCTATGTTCTATTATGAATAAAATATTGACATTTGCCATCTCCACATCATTGCACTCAGTTTTTAGTCACAATTTGTTTAGTGTCCCAACTTTTTTGGAATCCAGTTTGTATTTACATATACTGTACAGTAATTTGACACATATTTAGTTAAAAGGTTCTTTAAGCACAGAAAGGATGCAATATTGCAGAACAGATCACAGCAGATGACACTTGTGTTTCAAGTAGGCCTTTTTCTGGGAACATGAGAGAGGAGAGCTGTTTTACTTTAACTCACCACAATCTGCAATGACGACCTTGACTTTAGGAGAGCCGCTCTTTGAGCCTTGCTTCTCCATCGCATTGACAACATCTATGCCCTCCACGACACTGCCGAACACAACATGCTTTCCATCCAGCCTGCACAGCAGAGCAGCCGATTAGTATGAGAAGCAACACCTGGAGCTGTGAAACAGAAATGTGCCAGCAGCTCACCAGTCAGTGGAGGCGGTGCAGATAAAGAACTGGGACCCGTTGGTGTTGCGTCTCGCATGGGCCATGGACAGAGTCCCCATTCCCTTGTGCTTCAACTGGAAGTTCTCATCAGGAAAGATCTCTCCGTAGATAGATTTACCCCCAGTTCCATCATAATTGGCAAAATCCCCACCCTAAGAATAAATAGAAAGGAAACAGAGCAGTTCACCATTGTGCCTGAGACACAAATATGAGACAACAGAAATTCAAACATCCACCAGAAGTGTACCTGGCACATGAACTTTGGTATGATACGGTGAAAAGAGGAGCCTTTGTAACCAAATCCTTTTTCTCCGGTGCACAAAGCACAGAAATTTTCTGTAAAGCAAAAAACATCCATTCAACCTTTTTTCCACAGGTTGGTCTCATTGAGCCACGAGGACTCATTTATAACGGGATACGTCATGGACCCGTGGGGAGTGTGGCAGCTGATATGTCTCTCAGTTCTGTCTCAGGAGGACACTGACGATGTTTACATATTTGGATTTATGATAGCAGGGAATTTGCTTTTTGGCATTGGCTGGGCTCTGTTTTATCGACTACAGGTAGTCCCCGAGTTACGAACGGGTTCCGTTCCTATGGCGCGTTCGTAACTCGATTTTGCCGTAAGTCGGAGCGCCGGCTACGTGGCGCCGTAACTCCAGATTTTCAGCCGTAACTCGAAACCAAAAGCACATGGCAGCCGTTACGTCTTTTTAAACACGTTTTTTTCAATAAAAAAACAACAACTGCGCACTTAGAACGCCGTTTTAATGTGTTTCCAAGCAGTTAGCTAACAAAATACTCTAAAAACAATCTAAAAAAAACATAAAATGCTGCATAAAAAAGGCAACGTAAGGTGGGATGACGTCACTGGGGGTGGCACCGTAAGTCCGAGTTGCCGTAAGTCGATGGCGCCGTAAGTCGGGGACCACCTGTAATAGTATACCTTTATGATAACAGTATTCTCCAAGTTGATAAACAGAAGAGAGAGCTTACAGGCAGTTTTTATTGCTATCAGCTTCGCTCACTGCAAATTGTCTGAAATACATCTGTCTGCTATGTAGGTCAGAGTCTCCAAGCTCTGAATCCCTCAAAACAAGTTCCATTTTACCTCCTGATGATTAACAGCCTGAGTATTTAAGGTTGTCATATTCAAATCACATTATAAATAACTTGAACAAACGGAATCCTGTGCAGCTGAAATTTCCAGTTTCATGAAGATGAAGTAAAACATGGGCATCTATTCTTGTAGATCTTTTATATACAGATCCAGGTGGGTTATGACGGCAAAGGCCTTCAGTTTTCTAATACCGTAAAGTTAAAAATAAGCTGAAGAGGAGTTTGTTTTAATAAGTGTTTCCCACAAATATTATCACACGCAGGGGTATATAACAGTCTGACTGTGCTGCAAACCAACAGCTTTTTGATTGGAAATGTTGATTATTTTAGGATCTCTTGATCTGGATGGACTCTGTTAAATCACTGCAGTGACCCAAAGTTAAAAACAAAGTCTCCAACTGACACTAAAACATCAGCGGACACAGAAACTGACGTCTCTGCCTCCGTACTGCGACTGCTAACAATAAATGTGTTCGGTGTTCAGGTTAGTGATGTTCTGACGTGACAAAAACGAGGAAGACATAAACAGCTGCAAATCCACATGATGTGGAGAGCAACAAAGAAAGACAAGTTCTGATACTCTGATTTTTACCTATGATTTGTGAAAGACAGAAACATGAGAAACATAGCGGCACACCATCAGGATTTGAGAGACTCCGCCAAAGTTCATGTTTTCTGGCGCACATTGTAATGGTAATGAGTTAAAAAACCTCTTAATGTATCAGTAATGTAATCAGTAAAGTTACAGACTCTCTCCATTTTTTTTTTTTATGTAAGTTGCTCTAGATTTTAAAATGATAATTTTCTCATCGTTCAAACTCCAGTAGACAGGTAGTCCTCGACTTACGCGCCCCCAACTTACGGCACTTCGGACTTAAGAACGGGTGTGCGGTGCAGCGTTAGCATACATTTACATGTATTTCCTCGAAAATGTGAGAAGACCTTATTTGGAGATAAATAAGTTGGCAAGGAAGTGATATGGACACAGAAGGAGAGTACCATAAACCAACATGCCTTGGTGTGTACTTACTGTGTACATTTTCCCATTTTTTATTTTGGAGAGTGGGATGCTTGCATGTAATCTTGTATCCTGCACAAACTCATATGAAATTTTTGAATAAAGTAGATGTGATTTCCTGCATTTTGGTGTATTTTATCGGGTTGTTAAACATGTATGTGCTTGTAAAAAGAAAAAAATATATATGTATATATTTTATTTATTAATTTATTTTATTTTATTGCAGACCCCCAAGCATCTGGAGACCCCAGTTTGAAAACCACTTTATAACTTTTAGCCCTGACTCTTTGTGCTTTAGTCTCGACTGCAATCTATGTGGTAGAAAAAAGAAATAAGATATTAGAGCCAACAAGTTCTAGTGGTCCAAGATCCCCTTAAAGTTCTTGTGATCTCATTAGAACCCAAACTCCCAGCATTTCTTGTTAAACCACATAACCAAATTTAATAGGATAAAAACTCTTTCATCACTCCCGAATGTTTCTTTCCTGGCTGATTTTAAATTGGCAAAATAATAATTAATTATTATTATTATTATTATTATTGTTATGTGCAACAGTGTGTAAAAGTAAACAGCTACTATTGCTTCATGTTCTTGTAATACAGTACTGTATTTGTGTTCTTCTGTTGTCAGTGAAATTGACTGTGAGGTTTTGTCTCCCTCTGGTGGTAACCTGATGAACTGCATGACATCACTTACTGGTGGGATCAGTTTTCACATTCAGACTCTGTTCTAAAAATTAAACAGAATTACAACATCTCTCTGTGTTAGGAACAAAACTTAAAGGACTCAAAGGAAAATACGTGAAATAAAAACAAAACAATAAACAGCAGAACTTTAAACAAGGCCTAAATAAATGCTATTAGGGCCCAAAAAATGAGTACCAAAATTGGATTTTCTGTCCATCAAATCAATTTAACAAATCAATTTTAAAACCAGGTGAAAATTCTAGCTAGAAGCTAAAAACTTGCAAACTGTTACGTTAAAGCTAAAAGCGGCAAAACACTAAAGAAAAAAAGCAATAGTAGTTCAAACTAATTGGCTTAAGATAAGATAAAACTTTATCATCTACCACAATTGTGGCAGAAACTCTCCTTCGACAAAAACAAAACAAAACAAATGCCACGGAAAACCCAGAGCAGCCAAGAAAAAGGTCCAAACAAGGAGGTCCAAAAATGTGGGAGCATGAGCGAGTTCACAAACAGAGTGAGTCTGAGAGAGCGAGCTCCCTGAAACCAGCCTATTTATGGGCGGGCAGAAAAGGCCACAGCCTAAAACAATTAAAGGCTGATTAGTCAAAACAAAATACAGTATGTCCAAAGGCACAACATATTAAGGCCGATGTGCCCCAGGCACATAACAGTACTCAATGTGGCATCTACTTTTGGACTCTCTCCTTGTGCCCCTCAAGAGAATCCTGACAGTCTCTGCCTAGATCTCATAGCAAACCACAAAAAACAGCTTTACGTGCAGTATCTGAAACACAGAAGAGCTCAGTCCAACATGAGTCCAGCTTTAAATTTGATTTTAGCCTCAGTACAGTATTTGGATTTTGTACAGGTTTTTAAAAAAAAGAAAAGTTATGAGCTTCATTTACGGCAGATGTTAGACGCCTTTTACCTTTAAAACCAGAAGAAAACAAGTGTTCTTTTTCTATTTTATTAGGTTTATTAAAGTTTTGCCTTGCACTAAACCCGAGGGACTAAACCCAGTCATCTGGCATTGCATTTATGCAACATTAAACCCCACATGAACGAGCGGCACAGAGTAATAACCACATCCCTCAAACCAAAGAAGAGATATTTTGAAGATATCGGTTAAAATCGTGTGTCGTGTTCACCACTGTGTTTTCTTTTGTCGTCACGTAGATCTAAAAATAGCTGGACTTTTGGGATTTCAGCTTTGTTCCAATGAACAGCTTTAAATATATATATTTTGCTTTCACCACGAGAGTCTTAGCGTTGCTTGTCATAAATCGCATCATGTGTGATAAGTGTGAGTAAAACAAAAGCTTAAGTAACCAGTTTACAAGTTACGTATGTGACTGTAAAAGGTTGTCCTCGACCTACGGCGCCATCGACCTACGGCGCTCCGTACTTACGGCTCCGCCCCCAGTGACGTCATCGCGCCGTTCGTTGCCTTTTTTATGCAGCATTTTATTTATTTATTTATTTTATTTATATTTTTTTACGGTATTTTGTTAACTAATTGCTTGGAAACACGTTTAAAAACATTAATACGGCCGTTCGAAGTTGTTTTACATACAAAATATAATAAATAGGTGAAATTGACTTAAAAGGAGCAGTAGCAGTCAAACACATACGTATTGAACTTTGTAGGTTAAAACACCAAGGTTTAATACCCTCCACCTTTAAACTGACACGGCGGGGTTAACGCAGTTTTTTAGATGTTGATTCGAGGAAAAAAAATTCTTGTTGACACGACTACATTTGGTGTTTACATGTAACCGTAGGAAACTCCCATTCTCCAAGTCTGCTGTAGTTGCCATACCAGATTATTAGTTGGTGTTGAGAACTTTGTACATTCACCTAATGTGCATGCGCGCCGCCTGGGAGTGCTGTCGGTAAGGACTTTCCTTTGGGCTTAAAGCCCAGTAACAACAAAACCTAAAACCGCATTTTGGGTACGAGTCAACGGATTTGACGACAAATGAGACAGCTTCGTCTAACAGCTCGACACCAGTCGCTGAGTGAACCAGCACCAACGAGGATGATGTCTAGTCGTGAACTTTGTCTCTGAAGACCTTCAGAAAGGACCGAACACTGTTATCCCATTAATTTGAATCTAGGACACAAATTATCTCACCAAGTAGACTCTTTATTTTGTCCTAATTCAAATAATCAAAAGAATAAGCTTCTTTTTTTAAATTATCATTATTATTTTCAACACAGGTAGTCCTCGGGTTACGACAGTCTCGAGTTACGACGTTTCGCACTTACGACGCACCTCCCATTGTCTTTGAATAGCCTTTTTTTGAGTTACACACAGCGCCGTTTCTTTTGTGTATGGGGTGTTAATACTAATACTGTGGACTCCTCCCGCTCTCTGGCATCCATTTTGTTCTGTGAAACAACAACGTGCACTGGAGGAGCTCATTTTGTTTGTGCTCTAAGGCGGTGCAGCCTGTAAAAATAGCAGCTCTTGTTCTAATAAACTTCGTTGGTTGGACTTACCTGTAAACACTCCTGACCGAGGTGGATTGGATTTTAAAGAAAAAAGAGAAAGAGTGACGGCGAGGGATACAGGTACAGTTTTTTTTACTGTTTTATTTCATTATGAAACGTACTGTGCAGTATTTTATGTGTTTTTTGATAATTATGTAGGGTACTGTGTTAGCTAACTGCTTGGAAATACAGTACTGTACATGTTTAAGGTACAGAATGTATGCTGGTTTTGTGTTACGTTGGAAAAAAAAAAACGTGTTTACAATGCCGTTTACCGTGTATTTTCCGACTTACGTCAAATTTGGTTTACGACGCCCGTGCAGGAACGGAATTTCGTCGTAAGTCGAGGACTACCTGTACATAAAAAGTAAGTTAATAACATTATTTATCTGATGAGCAGGCTGCTTTGAGTATAACTCCATCACAGAACTCTCATCTTGAGCAAGCATAAAGGCGACAGTGGAAAGGAAAAACTCTATCATGAGGAATAAACCTCCAGCAGAACCAGTTCAGGACAAGCGGACATCTGCTACTGGCTGGTTTTGAGAGGAACAGATACACATTGGCAGGTGGAGAATCACTTGTTTAGATATAAATAAAATCAAATGCAAAGTATTCATATGCATTTGTAGTCATTCATTTTAAGAAATGAGGTTTGTCCTCCAGTAGTCTATGGAGGATAAATTGACATCTTTTCTTAAAATGAATGTTTGCAAATGCATATACAGTATATGAATAGTCTTTGGCACATAACAAGCCAACCCAAACTATGATATTTATCAAAAAGGAAAGTATAAAGCCTAAAAGAAACTGTCCAGATGACCAGACTGAACATTGTTGGATTTTTACCTGGATTACTGAGCAAGAACCTTGATGTTTTGAACCACTTAGACAAGGCTGCCTCAGAGAAGTCGACAGGGGAGAGATTGGGCCCAGAGGCTATCTTATCACCAGCAAACAGTTTTTGTTTTTTGTTTTCCCCACAATGTGAGTGTGCTGTTTGTGGGATTCATTTTGTCGGTGTCTCCTCAGGTTGAAAAAAGTCCTTTGGATAAAGCAGGAAATGTCTCAGAAAAAAAAGAAAAAAAAAAAGAAAAAAAAGAAACCGTCCAGATGACCTGACTGAACGTTGTTGGATATTCACCTGGATTATTGAGCATGAACTCTGGTCTTAAGCCCAGTCTTAAAACTGGACAATGTGTCAGCCTCATGGACAGATACTGGAAGCTGCAAGGTTCCACAAGAGAGGAGCTTGATAACTGAAAGATCTTCCTCCCATTCTG
The DNA here is from genome assembly GCA_031762415.1 of Simpsonichthys santanae. Classification (NCBI taxonomy): domain Eukaryota; kingdom Metazoa; phylum Chordata; class Actinopteri; order Cyprinodontiformes; family Rivulidae; genus Simpsonichthys; species Simpsonichthys santanae. The sequence continues at coordinate 23,430,527 of JARVLU010001073.1, read as the reverse complement.
CTTTTGGAAACTCTAGGAATCACAAGTAAACCTGCAGTCTGAAAAAAGGGCTCTGTTAGGAAAATATGGAACAATAATGAATAAAAAAAATGTGTTGCACTGTTTATTTTTGTGTACAATACTTATTATATTCAACACTTTGAATTTATTTCTTCTGGACTGTTTTGCGCGTGTCACCTTTAGCACATGAGCTGTTCAGTTTGGACATAGAAGCATAATTTGGAAAACTACAGGGATTGGAATTCTAAACAACAAAACCGATTTTTCGCATTTAAGTTTATCGAAAGACAAATGACATAAGTGGAAACTTCTGTTCTTTTCTAAATCAAAAACTGATGAAACTCTAAAATAATCAAATTTACATTGCTAAAAATAAAAACACAAAAATAGAGTAAACAATGTTTTAAAATACTGTATATATGTATTTGTGTGTGTTTCCAGTTTTTTTTTTTTTATGTACCAAACTCAGCATAAATCCACACGTGTGTCCTTCCTGTGACTGTTTCACGAATAGTTTGAGTCGAGCGTGCTGTGACTTTGAAGCCACACATGGGAGACGTCTGTGATATACAGTTAGCTTCAGCTGGGATGCCCCAGAGGAGCATAAAAACCAAAACATGCAATTCACACACAGATGAACATGTTTTATTTGACCACAAACATACACACACACACGCACACTATTACCCAGAGGTACTGTTTGGTGGTAACACTTTGTTCCACATGAGAAGGTTGAGATCAGAATACGTAAAATAAAACCTGTTTTTGGGGAACAGAAGGACACTTTAACCTCTACATTAAAATTAAACCTAACTACACCTCTGATATTTATGTTGCTGATTCCATGTGTTCTGCAATTTATTTCTGCAAGTTCTTGTTTAATTAAACAAAACACAATATATACAACATTAAAGTAAGTCAGAATAATTGTAATCATCCCCAGAAAGATTCTCTATTACATAGTGTCCTTTAAGAAGCACACAAAATCATATCATGTTGTTGTTTCCTGCCTTTACTGAATACTGACAGTAGTGTCAGTACTGGTAGTAAAGTGGTGGTAAAACCTGGTGTTATTTGTGTAAACTCTCATCAAAAGGAAGTAAATGCTCCTCTACGTGGCACTGTCATCATGTGAGAAGCCGACAGACCTTCAAGCAGGAAAACAGAATGAACACCAGCCACCACCACAACAAATTAACAGACTGAAACGTTGCAGACTCCGTTGAATAAATCAGGCCGTTACAGAGACCAAGCCTCAGTAATTGTTAAAACGGAACACAACGCCATTCGGCAAACTCTAAACTTGAACTGTTTTCAGCTGTGAAACACAGTTTGAGTGTTTCAGACAAAAACATTCGCTGACAGAGAGATAAAGAGCAGCACGAGTGAGAACAGGAGCCTTCTCCTCTGTGTGAACTGAGTGGTCTCAGGATGCATCTCCATGTTTTACACAGAGGATTCAGCTGTAGATGAGACGACAAATAACCCATGTTATGTGTGTGTGTATAGGTGTGTGTTCACACGAGGCCAACTATCATCCTCATCTATTATAATCCCTTTAATTAACCCTTATCAGTCAGGTATGCAGGGGATAGGTGTACCTTGTGAACACACACGGCATTTACTTTCATCATGTAAATGACTATGGTGACATCATTTACATGAATGCTCCTGCTAGCGCCTTGTTGGATGCTGTCTATCACGGTGCACTAAGACTCATAACTGTAACTACCGTACCCACCACTGCACCCTGTATTTACTGGTTAACTGGACATCATTAACCTCACATAGACTCCATGGTACAGTTTCATCTTTAAATCACTTCTTGGTCTGCTGCCTTCATACATCTCCTCCTGCATGTCTCTGCATGAGTGCAGCCACAGCGTGCACTCTCAGGACATTATTACCTGCAGTGTTCACTCAGTGAGGACTGAACTTGGCAAAAGGGCCTTCTCCTACTCCGCTCCTGTTTCCTGGAATATCTTGTAAATAAATCTGAAGCTCTCGACCTTGACCTTTCTAAGAGGCTTCAAACCATTTAAGTTCCTGGCAAAAACCACTGCAGACATGTTCCTGTTTTCAGTATTTTGCATTGCTTTACAACCTTTTATACAGTTGTCTTTCACTTGTTCTTCTCAATTTGTATGCTTTTTATGATTGTCTACTGTTGTCATCACTCTTTGTTAAAATCAGGTCTCTTTTGGAAATTAGCTCCCGAGGCTCAAATTTACCTGTATAAATAAAGCTTGAATGAATGAGACAACAAATAACATTATGTGTTTTGTGTTCACACAGGAGGACAACTATTAATCTTCTCTACTATAATCCCTTTCTTTAACCCCTATTAGTCAGGTACGCAGGGGATATATGCTTTGTGAACAAACGTGGCATAGCATTGAGTGCCATCATGTTTAACATCATCACACTTTGCATTTGAGGTCATAAACATATCTGAGCTTGTGTGTAAGGAACCAGTAAATGATCTTTGAGAAAAAAGGTGCAGGTTTTCGATTTCTGTTGACTTGTTCAACCAGTCGCTCTGTGTGACTCTCATCATTATTTAAACATACATTCCACAACAATCTTTTGGTCTGGGAATACTTGACTCATCAAAACATTTGTTTCAATTAATACATAAGGTGCACCTGGTTATAAGACTCTCTGTCAATTTTTGAAAATAATTAAAGGATTTTAAGTGCACCTCATAGTCCAAAAACACGGTAGATACTGTTTAAAACATTAAGAGCAAGTGAGAAATGTGTATGAGTTCTGTGGAAAGTCCTGAACATTGAACGGTGAGTTATTGCACTCGGCTAATAGATTCATGATCTTGGGTCATGTGCAGACTTGTAGAATTGGACCTGAATCCAGCGTGTTCACCTGCAACTTTAAAGACTTCTTTAATGCCCTGTTCTGGTTCATTGCAGCCAAATAATTGTTGGTCTGTTGGAAGAGTGTGACAGCTGAGGTGCAGGTTAATAAGGGATTTCCCTGGTCTTTCAATCAAAAGAAGTTCTAACAGAGAACACAAGTGAGAAAAACATGTCAGAAAGTAATAAAACGGGCTTACCCGTTTTTATTTAGAAATCATCCTGCAAGCTGAGATCATGTCTTCTGCTTGTGATCCAAACTGTCCTGAACATGTCTCCTGAATCCTTTCGCTTTTGTTCTCTTCTCTTTGTTCAATAATAAAAATGCTGTCTATAACAGGTAAGATGTTATTTTTCATTACCTACGCACAGAATCACACATCACAATGTTTTCACAAAACGTACCAGGTAGAATTAATTCCTAAAACTTACCAAGCATTTTTTTTTCTTAAATATTTCAGAGACAAAACAGAAACAGCAAGAAAACCCAGAAGGTGAACAAACTTTACTAATCAATAAATGAAGTTAAGGATGTAATAAACTTGTTTATTCACAGTCTCAGAGGGAACTCTCATGAGTTCCAGTCTCATTTCTCTGAACTTCAGACGCCTGACAAGAAGATTACAACTCGTTTAAGCATCTTTTATTAAAGTTCATTAGTGTGTAATGATAAAAATGTTCCTGTGATATTTCAGTTGTTTTTTTTTTTTTTTAAACAGTCTACCTGGATGTTTAGATCTGAGCTGAACCATTCCCTGGTGCAAACAGAACACGTGAACGTTAGTAACGAAGAAATTAGTTTAGAACTTTTAAACCCTTGACATTCATTTCTGCACAACACAGCAGGTTTTTTTTTCTGCAAAGTGCACATTTAGGTCAACGGTCATAAGAGATTTTATCCGAATGCATCTGTTTTGATCTGATCTCAAGTGAGCTGTTTTGATCAAGTCAACTTGTTAAAATGACTGGATCAATGGAAATGTTTATCAAATAGAAATGTCCTCATAAATCATATAAATAAACTAAAAAAAAAAAGTATTAGCAAACTAACAAAGCCAAACAAACAGGGCTGACCCCAAAATTTGATGTCAAAGTTTTCAGCAACTTAGTTCCTGGAGTATGTGTGGTACATGACGCTCAGCTGCAACCACGACCAAGTTTTTGCAAAATATGAGTAAAATCAACATCATTATATTCCTTTCTTCCATTTTCTATGTTCATTTAGATGTGGTGACTATCTTAAATAAGGGCAGCCTCAAAAACAAAGCATCTGTAAACACTGGGTGATCTTTTTTTTTATCAAACGTTTCACTAAACTGCAGTGGTTCATGAGGTATTTTGCTAACAGACAGTCCTTATCGAGTAAGGCAAACGTTTAATAAACATGTTGTGCACACTGTTAGTGCTCAGAATGTGTTGGTGTTCAGTCTCAGATACCAACAAGCCAAACTTTATGTGAGCAACCATAAAACTGACTCACACAAACACATTCTGTATTATTGATGGCCATCTTAAATCAAACCTACTGCAACACACACACACACACACACACACACAGAGGCATGGATGAAAACACTGTCTTCTGCCTTCGCCTTTTGGCGGCAAGCGATAACAAATATCTCTGATAAACTTTGACACGTAATCATTTGCGGTGAATTGCGTGTTTAAACTGTGAATTGTATTTATTTTATGAGTTTATTCATCTTGCAACACTGCATCATGGTGGCACAGTTGGTAGAGCTGCTGCCTCTCAGCCAGAAGGCCGACGGTTCAAATCCCGGCCGGGGTCCATTCTGGGTGGAGTTTGCATGTTCTCTGCGTGCATGCGTGGGTTTTCTCCGGGTACTCCGGTTTCCTCCCACAAATTGTCTCTAGGTGTGAGTGAGCGAGTGGATGGTTGTTTGTCTCGTGTCCCTGTGATGGACTGGAGACCTGTAGGGTGTCCCCCGCCTCTCACACATTGAGTGCTGATATGAGCACCAGTGACCCCTGTGACCCAAAAAGGAAGAAGCAGGTAAAGATATTGGATGGATGGCAACACTGTGACAAATAAAGTAACAAAATTTGAGCAAAACCAGTCACAATTTATTTATTTTAGATAAAGACATTTTATTTTTTATCAGCAGTGTTGGTCGATTGACAATGTGTTTCCACTCAGCTCCTCGGTGGCTCAGATCCCACAGTGGTAAGAAACTCATTTAGCTGTTTCTCTGCTGTAAAGTGAGCGAGCTGGCCTCCCTCCATGGTGAAACGCAGCAGTTTGCCTGTTTTACATTAGAGCAGCCATGCAGGCATCCATCAACAGGTGGCGCTGTTGCACATGAGATGAGCACAGACGGTGGTTCTGACCCACTGTGAGGTCCAGACTGCAGTCTGTTCCTGTGAGTTCAGATCTGGGCTCTCTGGTGTGTGTGTGATTCCACAGCTATATGGTGCACACGCTTTCAGATGCTCTTTAGAACATGCTCAGAGAGAGACACTTTTCATCTAAAGAAAATGCACAAAACCTGGTGGAGCAGGGTTGTTTATACGTAAAGATTGAATGATTTAAAAGAATCCTTGAATGTGCTTCAGATGGACAAACAGAGCTCACAACAACAAACGGGAGTGCTGTGTCATTTTCATTCAGTTACGAAACTGGCAAGAAAAACACAGAAGGAAGAAAAAAGAAGAACTCCCAAGTGTTTCAGACTAAAATGGATTTCTGCCATCTCGAAGCAGACCCATGTTGTATAAATGTTTGCACCGCTGTCACTTTTGGATTGCAAGTTTATTTACAAATGTTTGTTTTGGTAACGCTGCAGTTATGTCGGTCTGCGGCCAAAGACCAGATCATGAGACATAGGATGTGTTACGATGATGCTTAGATGTTAGGTGCAGCCTGACAGGAACAACTCCATGCTGACTATGTGCAGTGTAAAAAGATAAAAAAATTAAAATAAAAAAAAAAACTGTTTAAGCAAATATAACTTTATTGATTTTTACTCTATTTGACTTTTTCTGTCAGATCATTACTCTGGCTGTTTACCTTAGAAAGTGCTGTTTTGAAACAGTCCCAGCCAGGGACCTTCCTGAGTGGAGTTTGCATGTTCTCTCCGTGCATGCATGGGTTTTCTCTGGGTACTCCAGTGTCCTCCCACAGACCAGAAACATGCATGTTAAGGCTCATTTGCAACTCTAAGTTGAGTAAGTGAGAGAGTGAATAGGTCTTTTGCACGTGACGTCATGGGCGCCATATTGGGGGGTAGTTAACGTCGTGAGCATTACTGATAGCAG
>JARVLU010001073.1:23149725-23167557 GCA_031762415.1 Simpsonichthys santanae | reverse complement strand
CCGCTCATTCTGCCCTTCTCGGAGGAGGGGCAGCTGACCGAAATCAGGCTGTCCGCCCCAGACTGAACAAGAAAAAAAAAAAAAAAAAAACGGCTGAAGCCCCGGAGCTCGAATGTTTACCGAGAAGTTGCTAAACTTCATTGTAATTAATAACCAGTTGTAGAAAACAAAGGATTTTGCAGCTTGATACTTGCAGCCAAGTATAGTACAAAAGTAGACAATCATAAAAAAGCATATTAAAAATTACAAGAAAAAAAATATATATATACTGTAAATATATATACAAACGGCAACATTATAAAGTGATGTAAAATACTAATAACAGGAGCATGACTGCATTGATTTTTGCCATGAACTTAGCAGTTGTTTAAAGAAGAGCTCACTACTTGATCACCGACATTTATTCTTGAAAGTTGCCTTATTCATTTTTTCTCTTTCATGTTTAGCAACAGATTTACTCATATTTCCATCTAAATGTCATTGCCTCTACACTTATTTTGTCTGGTTTCACCATATTTATTTACCTACACCGTCAGCCATCACTCAAGCCTAATGTGGCTTTTGGTGGCTTCATCTGAGAGGTTTGTTTACACTGAGTGCGTACCTGCATTTCAGAATGTCGTATGAGTATACAGTAGTCCCTCTCTACTTCGCGGACTCATTCTTTCGCAGTTTTCCAACTTAAGATTGTACATGACACATGATTGTCAATGTTTATATTATGTTATTGGGACAGTACGGATTAAAAAGATAACAAAAAAAAAAAAAATTGGACAGACTTCGCCATTTTGTAGTTTTCTTTCAATAAGCCTATACTGTAATGCAGGTCAAATGAACTACACTACCCAGAAGCCAACAGTGCTTCCGGCCGCTGGTTTTTGCCAAAATGGAGGGAAAGTTTTGCAATGCAAAGTCAGAAGTAATTATCTATGAAGCTCACAGAACTGGCAGGAAAGTCACAAGTAATCCTGAAGCTCAATTATCCAAACACACATCAACCTGGATTCTGCAGGGCAGGTCTGCTGAACCAGAACCGAGCTGCTGCTCTGCAGATATGGTGAGTACCATTTTGCAGTACGGTGCAGTACATATACATATGTTGTTAAAATAATGTAACTTTAAGAGTTTAGAACATTAAGAACATTGCAAGTGTGTGGGAATGATTTTAAAGCTTAATACCGTATATATAAAAACTAAAATATATAGTGTTCCTAGTTGTTGTTTTTTTTTTACCTACCACAGTGGTGTCTGGAACGCAACCCCTGTGATAATCGAGGGACTGCTGTATGTAGGAAGCTACTGGAGTTAACTCTTTCAAAGTGCACCATTTGACAGAGTTCAGACGAACTTGTTAATGTTTTATTCTATAGTTTGCAGTGAGCAACTTTTTTAAAAAAAGTACAGGCTTTGAGACTCACTTTTGAGGCTAGTGCTGAGCTTTCAGTGGGACTCAATGGAGAAATTATCCAGTCTGCAGAAGTGTCTTTGAGCAAGAAACTTGACTTCCAGCTCACTCCAGCCTGATCCCTGTCCTCTTGGTACAAACGCAAAGAACAGACCATCTTCAAATATAGTTACCGAAAATGAAATAAAAATACAAGAACATGCAGTTCATGTGGAAGTTATGCAAAAGTTTGAGTGAACGCCACAAAAGCACAGGGTTTTTAAAAGTCCAACACTGCTACCAAGACTCAGCAGCATCAACATCCCATCTCGCTTTTCTTAAAAGAGTGAAGTGAGCGGAACAACGTCAGCCACCGCACACCCTCCTCTCCGAACAGGCTCTTTCTGTCATTAAATCTTTATGGGCAATATTGAAATGTAAACATGAGGCAGAAAGGCATTCTGTCTTAAAAATAATATTTTAACTGCAAGGATTTTTACAGTTCTACTTGATTTCTCTTTTACACTACCTGGAAAATGCAACCCCTCAACATTTTCATTAACGCGTGTCAACAATAATAGATGTGAATCTGAGTTTAAAGAGGACGGGTTTGTTTGTGTGGACTGAGGCGCATGATGGGATGACTGACTTCCTCTCACCTGCTGAAAGGTTAGGCTCTGTCTTCCTGCTGGTATCTTTTTAAAAGAAAACATGTCGACTGCTTGATAAGTGCTTGACATTTGACAGTCTTCTCAGACCAATCAGACTTCTTGTTTCATCTCAGCCGTCTGGAAAACAGCAACACGGGGGAAAAAAATAAATAGAACATACAATCTCTTTCCTGAAGCTTTTCAAAGGCAGCATTTTGCCACAGCTAACATCAGATAGAGTGCTTTTCTGGTTCTTTTTTATGTTTCTTTTCTTTTTGGCTTTATTTTTTTGGACTAAGACAGTCTGTTGAGACTTCTTCACTACCATCAGAGCTGAACTTGAGAGAATTCACTTTCCAGTGTCAAAAATGTCAACCGACTGACCCGACTGCAGCGTCGCCACATTGTGAACCTTTCCCCTCCTCGCCTCTGCAGCAGCTCTCGGTATCAGCTCAGCTGGCTGCGTGCAAGAACTCGAATTTGTTCTCTGTGGGGCTTTTTCGCCATCTCGTTCTTTATGCTTTCAGAATGTGTTCTACTGTAAATTACCAACTGTATGTTATCTTGGAGGAGAAGCGAAGAACTGGAGGGAGGCAACAAAGCCGGCAGTCTCTATGGTTACATAATTCATGTCGGCCATATTCAAATAAAATTTATCACATTGTCAATCATCAGAAGCAAACGCGTGTGCGTGAGCGTGTGTGTGTGTGTGCATGTGTGTGAGAGAGTACAGTGATAAATTAATAACGTCCTACCATGGGAGCATGTGAACGAGCGTGTTTAGTCATTCTGTTTGACAACAGAAGGAAACGGCCTATTCAGCGGGGTAGAAATGATATTTTTTCATTTTTCACAGATATTCTTTCCGTCTCTAAATGTTTAAATATGGAAGCGAAGTGGCTCAAACAGTACTTTACACTGAAGTAACTTTTTGTTTAGCCAGGAGAAGATTCCCTCAAAGAGAAATAATCTGGAAGTTATTGGTTTATTAGAGAAACGTATTGTTTTATGACTTCTGAACAACCTGGGCATATAAAGGTAGGAACTAAGGATGCATAATATCGGCATGGTGTTGGTATCGGCCAATATTAGCATTAAAAGTTCAATATTGGACATCGGCCATTACATCAAAATAACTTGCCGATATAAAAGGTGCTGTTGTTGTACGATAACCCAGTGACAAGAATGCAGCAGCAGCAGCACAACGTGATGACATCACGCACACCTACCTGATCTCACGGCAGAGAGGAAAATTCTAAATGTCGGCAGTGTGGGAGGTTTTTTATTTATTTTTATTTATTTTTTTGGTGGTGAGGATGTCGGATTCCGAAGATTTTTGGACTATGTTGGGCCTCGCTACATCGTCCCCAGTCTGAGATATTTTTCTGACGTAACCATACCTGAGTTACAAGCCGTCATTTCCAACGTCATTAAGTCTACTCGAGTTCTACTCGAGTTTTATTATGTTAATGTCGAGTTTAAAAATTATGTACTCGTTCAACCCCTAGTGGGGACGTGTTTTCTTTTGATAATATTTCACATTTATTAGTTTTAGATTAAGTGCTATGGAACAAATTCCAAAAGGAAGCTCAAAAAGACGAGATCTGTTTAAAAGTGCACCCTCAATACCAAACTGTACCATCTTGCACATAACAGCTCCTCAGAAAGTTCTGCCTCTTTGTGAACTGTCTACGGAGAAGGAACTCGTAGGTTTGAACATGTGAGGAGTGTCTGCATGATTACAAAGCCTGAGACGCACACACTTCTCTGCTGATTTGAGCTCTGAAGTCAGCCAGCCAGGTGTCGAGTGTTTGGGAGACATTGATTTGAACAAATAAAATCTGTGTGAGACAGAGAAAGGGAGTGACTGATTGAAACTCTTGAGCGGTTATGGGCGAGAACAACGTGCTACATAGATAAACAAACCCTCACCAAGTCTCAAATGTTTGAAAGTGGCTTCTTTTTTTAGAACAATTGGAGCCTCCATCTCATCAGCATGTGTTTTCGGCACAGACAGCTTAGCACCATATGCACCCTCTACCTACTCCATTCTGTCCTGCCTTTGCACGTCTATGGAAGCAGCGCTGCTCTCTAAACGGAGGTATGCCAAACAACTTGTTCCCTCGTTTCTCTTTGGTTTTCCTTTTGTGTGGAGCCAATCTGACCCCTGTCTTGCACCAGGTGTGCATTTCCTTGATCCCGCTCTTCTTCAACCCGCCCCTTCATATTTACACCCCTGCCGCCCGCAATGAATGATTCACTTGGAGAGGCTCCCTTCCTCCATCAGAAAACGTTGCAACTATACACCACAGCCCAGCCTCTATTTCTCTGATCTCACCATGTTGTGTAACGCTTGAAACACCCTTGCGTTCTCATACTTGTTTCTTTTTTTTTTATCCACGCTCCCTCTCTTGCTCTTTCTCTGAGTTGCATTCAGTATTGACTGTTTATGCTTTTTAATGTTGTGGAGAGGGCCCGGGGCTTGCGGACGGGGGAAAAGCGCTCTTCTTGACACACTTACGCCCCCGTAGTGAACTCTAGCTCCCAGCACTCTAGCAAGTACACAGACCTTCTTCTGTTTCCTCTCCCTCCCTTTTCCTTGTCTCTTTCGTTCCCCGTTTCTAGCTACAACTGGGAGCTTCTCTGAACATCAGCACCCCATGTTGCTCTGCTCCAAAGATCACCGTATGGAAGATTAAGATGCTCAAATGCTCAGGCAAAATATTTACACAATAACCACCCAGCTCCCCTCCCTGGTTGCATCAAAGTGGAGGCAGTGGAGATGGGCGATCTCGGGGGTGGGTTAGAGGGCAGTGGAGAGTGCAGCAGTCACCTATGAGCAGAGAAGGCCTCAGTCGAACCTGACAGAGAACAAAAGTGATCTCTCCATCTCGAGGCCTTGCATGTGTCTTTCATCTGTCAGCCTACCTTCAGATCCTCTTTTGACTCATACTCTCCTTCATATACTAACTTTTGCAGATCAATAAGGAGAATTCTTTCTTGGCTGGCTCTAATAAGGACTGAAAATGCCTAATGCATCCTTTAATAGACAACTCAATTATTTTCCTCTTATTTAGCCGTTAGAATGTATTTTTGTCAAGTGAGTCATTTGAGTGTGAAGCCTTAGTTTAACCATGAAGAAATGAATTGCAAATTAGATAAACAATGAACACGACAATGCTTGGCCAGTGCCATGTTGTTGTAGAAGCTGTGGGTCAGCCAAGTGACTCCTGCTGGGCCATGTGGCAAAGAGGATCCAGATAAATTGAGACATTCCACGGGAACCCAGATGTTGAAACCTGTTTTTTAGAAGTTCACGACCGTCTCCCTCGTCTTCTTCATATTAATGTGAAGGTTGTTCTTCCTGCACCAGCTCTCCAGGTGTTCCACCTCCTGCCTGTAGCTGGACTCATCATTGTTCAGACCAGGCTACTTGTTTTAGAAGTTTTCACAAGGATGTTTCTCGTGTTTCTATGTGTTTCAGTCTTTTATTCTCCAGTCTTTTATTCTTATGGGGAAAAGATTCAAGTCAATCAATGGATGGAGGAGTGAATTAAGGCCAATTTATTTTTACGCATCCATTAAAAAACGTTTATATCTGATTCACATTTTGACCCACAACGTATTCACTTGAAAGAAACAAACTGAGGTCTGGAGTTGAATTCATGTTGAAACACTCATGAAACACGTTTTTCTCTGCAGCTCTTTATGAAAAGGTGTTTATTAATTTTTTTGAAAGTTTTATGTGGCTCAGGCATTCACTTCAGCACATTGTACTGCTTGTTTTGCACCACTTGCACGTCACCCCTGACATCAAAATTGTTGCCATTCTTGAATTCATCGGCTCCCTCAATGGCGGTGGTTAAAACTGCCTTTGTGTGGAGGATGTTTGTTATCAGCATCTATCTTTTGTTGTTTCTTTTTGCCTTTCACGTGCGTTTGTGTGGTGCCGCTCCAATGTCCTTAACTGCTCAGGCTGCACAAAATGTCACATCGTATTTGGCAACAACAGTTCAAAAACTTGAATGTCAAGGATAGACTATCTGCAGACACGTTCATGTTTTGTGCAGCAATATCCATTAAAAATATTAACATCTTTTCATTTTTTTTTTTATCCAGTGTTACACTTTTCTTTCATCGGTGTTGCTTTTACAACAAATTCACTAAAGTAACAACTGTGTTTAACCAAGTTGTTGCTCCTATTTAATAAAAAGCAACTACAGATAAAACAAAATCTGAAGAAATGTTAAAGAGTGCAGCTTCAATGTTAAATTTTGTAATGATCTGAATTAAGAGAAAAAGTCTCTGTTTGGATGTAAAAACTGTACAATTAGTCTGAAGCTTGTTAACAAGGTAAAAAAAAAAAAAAAGTTAAACCACCTGTCAGCTGATCGTTTCCTTAATTTCTTTTCTCCAAAAACATCAAGAAACTCAGACAATGATTGTGTAAAATTTGTTTAAGATAAGAAGTCAGTTCATGTAATGTGCAGCTTTGTGATTACATGTAATCTTTTCATATCTGTGAGTTATATCTGAGCTGTAGATCCCTAAAGACGGTTGGGTTTTCTAATTTCACATCAAATCACATTTATTACCACTGATTTTATTATTTGGCTTGTTTGCTTTCTTTTATATTTGGTCAGTGTTGTACATTATACTGCTACAGTCATATTATAGCATAAAGTGTTAGTATATTATAATGTAGTACTGTATTGATATAATAACATTATGCAATTTTAAACTGTGCTGTATTTTTATGTAATATGTGCATGTTTCATTTCATAGATATGTGATACTGATATATGTTTTTTTTTTTTTTTTTTTTTTATGGAATAGTAAAAAGGGGCCTTTACTGCTTGTGCATCCAAAGTCTTAATTTAAACTAACATTAAAGCATGAGTATACTAGAGCACAAATCACTGGTTTGACTGCATTTCTAACATGTGTGGAGTAATGATCTGGGCCAGTGGCATGAACAAGTCATTGTGAAAGGTGGTGCTGCTCATTGAGCGGTTTTCCCGACGCAGTCTGGAAATCTTTGCTCGGTCTAATCTGCAGCTGAACACTTCCTAATCACACATTTCATCAAGGTGCTTGTGTTCTGTTTGTATGTGCATGTGTGTAATGTCCTGGTGCAACTGGCAGCCACTTATTAACATTCTGCCTCTGCACACACACACACACACACACAGCCAGTGCCAAAGGCAGAAATATACACACAACAAGCTTGAATGCTCATTGCACGTACACACCATGTCCTCCACACACATCCACATGCTTCCCATTCAGCTCCACACATGTCAGGGGAGACTCCCAGTCATATTAAAGCAGCTCATTATTTATGCAAGGCAAGAGATTGCCAGTCCCCCGATTTGCCTCATAAAATGTTAATATATTCATCTGAAGACTGTAGTCTTTTAATCTTCCACACTTATCTGCGGCTGCAGCAGCGTGTTGTACAGTAGCTCTATCTGTCCTCACACACCTCTGTGTTCTTCATCACATCCTCGATGTCTGCACACAGGAGCCAGCAGCCATCATTTTAAAACCACTTGGGGATGCAGAGTCTCATTGTCTACCTGTTGTTGTTAATTGCCAAACGGGATACAAGGTTTGCTTTGCACATTCTGTACCAGACTGTGATTGTGCAAAGGTGGATTCATGGCACATCCTGCAGAAAGGATCCCTTTCAGTTTCTCTGGAGATGTGTTTGGCTGCTGTTGGTCACACCGCTTTGATGTAGGCTGTGTAAAGGCAAATAAATACATGTACATACAAATGTATTTTACGTCTACTGCTCTTGAACACATATATGAGATATTTAGCATTTTAAATAAGAATCAAGAGGGCTATAACAATAAATCCTAAATATTCTGAAACAGAATGTTTAAATTTTGTTTACATGAACTGTTATAAATATTTTTTATTAAAGTTGTTTTATGACATCGGATATCCATTTTGGTTTTGGCCCTGCTTTGTCTGTCAGTCTGATCAGAAATAAACTAGTTTAATTGAACTGAGTTCATTCAAAAAACAACCTGCAACCCCACATCAAAACACCCAAGTTTTCCCAGAAATGTGGTCATAAAAACAATATTCAAAATAGTTTTTAATTACTGAAAACACCACACTCCATGTTTCCTGTTGTTCTGGTGCTCAAGACCAACCAGGTTCATAACCTTTAAAAAAAAAGGTAAGTATTGAAAAATTCACATAAACAATGAAAATAAAAATTGTTTAGTGAGTATCTTCATTGTCGACAGTTTTAGGTTTATTTGTCATGTGCAAATCAACACAAGGTCAACAATGCAATGAAATGCTTAGGACGAGAAGACCCCTCTCAACTCTCCAAAAAAAAAAAAAAAAAAAAAAAAAAATGAAAGAAAAACCAAAAAACAACAACAACAAAAAATATCAAAGCATGCAGCAAAAAGACTAAAAACATACTAAATAATACAAACGTACTAAAAAAACATAAAAAAATACTACTAACAAATATTTGTACAAAAAATATTAAAAATACTACTAACATACTAAAAACATGTTGAAAAAATAATACTAACATTCTAAAAAATATTAAAAATACTGCTAACATACTAAAAAAATTTAAATATACTAAAAACATTAAAAATACTACTAACATACTAAAAATTTAAAATACTACTAACATACTAAAGAAAATACTACTAACATACAAAATAAATTAAAAAATAACTAACATACTAAAAATACATATTAAAAAATACTAATAACATACTAAAAATACAACTAGCATATTAAAAACATATTAAAAATACTACTAACATACTAAAAGCATGTTTAAAATTCTACTAACATACTAAAAACATATTAAAAATACTACTAACACACAAAAAATTTAAAATACTACTAACATACTAAAAAATACTACTAACATACAAAATAAATAAAAAATAACAAACATACTAAAAACATACTAAAAAATACTACTAACATACAAAATAAATTAAAAAATAACTAACATACTAAAAACATTAAAAACATACTAATTTAAAAAAAATACTACTAACATACTAAAAAAATACTACTAACATACAAAATAAATTTAAAAATAACTAACATACTAAAAATACATATTAAAAATACTACTAACATAATAAAATACACATTAAAAAATACTAATAACATACTAAAAAATACAACTAACATACTAAAAACATATTAAAATACTACTAACTAAAAACATGTTAAAAATTCTACTAACATACTAAAAACATGTTAAAAATACTACTAACATACTAAAAACATATTAAAAATTCTACTAACATACTAAAAAACAAGGCACCAAAACTGAAAAAGAAATAGATCTACAGTGTTAGCAGTGAGGTCCTGTTAGCTTTGTGGTCTTGTTAGCAGCTTAGGAGGTCCTGCCAGCAGGTCCGGTCCGCAGCTTGATGGTAATAAGGACCGAAGCAGCTGCCCTCACACAGACCGCAGTCCAGAACCAGGTCCGGCAGATCGAGAACATCCCAGGTTTTCCCACGGAATCGAATGGGTTCGTACTGCGTGTGCAGGCAGATGGAGGTTCTTGTTAGCAGGGCTGGTCAGCAACTTGGTAGCAACGACCACAGCAGCTGCCCTCACAACTTTGTTTTTTTACATATTTTACAACTTGTATCAGCAGTAACTTTAAATCAATGCAATATCAATGAAAAAATTAAAAGAGCAAAGTTTATTTTAAAACATCAGTTTGAATGGAATAAGTCAACAGAGAAGAGGCATAGGGACGTCATCAAACGTCATACAGCTCAGTTCAGTCAGAAGATGAAAGTAACTGCTCAGGCCTGGATCATTGGTGCCTGTGGCCCCTAAACTGGGAGAAGGGCTCCAACAAATCCCAGTAGCTGGGAGGTTGGCACAGTGGTTATGTCACAGGAAAGTCAGGGGATCACACCTTGATGCAGCTGCACTGAATCAGAGACAGAAACAATGCCATGCTGACTAGAACTTTATCTGGAGCACCTGGGCCTGAAGACAAGTTGAATGGCTCCATGGGAACATAGCACAAAGGGA
Organism: Simpsonichthys santanae; assembly: GCA_031762415.1. Lineage (NCBI taxonomy): Eukaryota > Metazoa > Chordata > Actinopteri > Cyprinodontiformes > Rivulidae > Simpsonichthys > Simpsonichthys santanae. The sequence goes on along the minus strand of JARVLU010001073.1, from coordinate 23,157,471 downwards.
AGAAACTAGCTACACCCAAAAGTGCTGCTGAAGGTTCTCAGTCATCCAGGCCATGGTCAATTTAGTGACTTCGATCCACAAAATAAAGCTGCTGTCAGCTGAGTAGGTCTTATTCTGTGATGCGTCTCCAATGAGCCATGCCGAGTCCAACTTGTGTTGTGTGTGTTTGTTTTAAAACCAACATGATGAACCTTTGCCATCCATCAAACAGAACCTGCATTGATTTACATCACTGGTAATTATGACTGAAAACTGACAAGATGTCGATCACAAAAGTGACGTTCAAAAAAGTGACAGTCAACAGAAAAGTTTACAAAAATCCTACTAACCCAGCACCTGGTGACATAACCTACATCAGCTAAGTAACAGGTGACCACGCCCCTCATGCAATTACCTGAAGGGTAGGACAAATTCGAGCACCTGTGCCACCATAACAATTAAACAACACATAACAGTCATTTCAAAACAAGTGGACTTCACACACAACACAAGGCAAGGTCAGTGAACAAGGTCAGGCTGATTCTGGCAGATCCTGATCACCCACTCCATGGTGAGTTCAGGTTGCTTCCATCTGGACGCAGGAATCTACAGACCAGATGTAGAACGAACAGACTGACAACTCATTCATCCCTGTAGTGATCAGGCTTCCCACCATCAGTGATGATTTCATGTACAGGTAGTCCCCAACTTGCGAACGAGATCCGTTCCTACGCCCGTTCGTAAGTCGAAAATCGCCATAAGTCGGAAAATACGTCCAAACGGCCCCTCATACATACAGTACTGTATTTTTACAAGCACTTACCCTATCCTAACACATTACCGTACATAATTATCAAAAACCACATACATTTAGGAGCCATAATGGAGGAAAAAAAGAGTTATTTTCTTACTGGGAGCTGGTTTCTTCCTCCGTCTGTTAGCATGTTAGCTCGTGCACCTCTGGTCCAGCCCAGCTGTTTTCTGCCGTCTGGTGATACCATCCACCCATCCATCCTACTGTTAGCATGCTAGCTCGTGCACCTCCGGTCCAGCCCAGCTGTTTTCTGCCGTCTGGTGATACCATCCACCCGTCCATCCTACTGTTAGCATGTTAGCTCTTGGTCCAGCTACGCTGTTTCTGCCGTCTCTCCTAGTAAGTTGTAGTAAGTTTCCACTGCCGCTGTTTCTGCTGTCAAGCTACTGCTTCTTACCGTCAAACAGGAAGTACAACCGGAACTTGGCTTTTCAAAGTAAAATTTTTCTATATATATATATATATTTTTTTTTTTTTTATGAGATGCGTGACGTAACCCCGAAACGTCGTAAGTCGAGACCGCCGTAAGTCGAGGACTACCTGTACTGTTATTTTAATGTCTCAGTGTCTTGTACTGGTGATTTATGTGCCAACTGACTGTGAAACAAATTGTCTCTTGGGGGTAATAAAGATTCTTGAACTTCAGTTCTGAAGCTGAAGATGTTTGTCTTCCCATCTGTGAGGCTTTTTAGTCATTCTAAAATGTCTTGAGTGTGTGTATGAGAAGCCTAATTGTGGACTTAGATTCAGCTGCAGGTTAAACCAGAACTATTCGCTCTGCACAATGGAGACTCGCTAGGCTCCTCACACACAAGAAGTCCAGTTGTTTTGTTTTTTACATTTGTGGATTGACCATGACCTGGATGACTGAGAATCTTCACCAGCAAAACACCCTAGGAGTAATGTGTGAGGATCCTAATGAGCCTCCATTGTGAGGGCGAGTAGTTCCAGTCTAACCTGCAGCTGAATCCAAGTCCACAACCAGGCCTCTCATGCACTGCTATGAAGCTGTGAACTCCTCACACTCTAGATATTTTAGAACTGATCAATTGTCCTGGATGATAAGATAAATGACGTAGAATGATTGTTGGAAATTATACAGACAGAATTTGTAAAAATACTAAATTGGTATCACCTAAATAAATTATCATTAAATTTGAAAAAAACATTTTACATGATATTCAGCAATAGTAAAAGGAATATTGAGTCACCATTTACAGTAGATGGAAATGAGATTTGTAGAGTTAGTGAGGTGAAGTTTCTGGGTGTCATCATTGAAAAATTAACATGAAAACATCACAAACAATTTAAGAAAAAAAATCCAAATAAATTGCAATACTGTATAAAGTAAGGGAACTATTAAAATGACAAAGCATTGTTCATGTTATATAATGCAATAATTGTTCCACATTTAATTTACTGCATCAAAGTCTGGGGTAAGGCATGTAAAATGATTACTAATCCTATTTCTATTTTACAAAAAAGAGCAATAAGAATTATTACTAGGAAAAAGTTATAGATTTCTATTAAACATATTGTTTTATAAACTAAATATATTGAAGTTCTATGATTTGGTTGATTATAGCATTTTGCTATTTATGTATAGGGCTCATAAAAATATATTGCCTGTAAATATACAAGTAAATTTTGTTTTTTGTTTTTTACTTTTTTTTGGGATTTTACAAAAAAAAAAAAAGACAGTTATATGTTTTAAATCTAAATGAAACCGCTCAGTCATTCTTGTTTTGTTTTCGTTGCAGCTCGATGTCCATCTGTGAAGGAACGAGCGCTTAGAGCAGACAGACAGCTCATCACGGCTCAACAGAAACACTTTGACAACTTGTGTCAACAGAACTCGGGGAAGCGTGTGAGCATGAAGAAATCCTGACACAGGCGTGGGAGGGCCATCAGGATCTACATCCCTGTTGCTCTGCTGAGATTTATCCCAAAGTGTTGAGCTCAATGACACGTTTCTGAATGTGTGCCACTGGTTGGGTGGTGGGGCTGCTGGTGCCATCCACACCGTGGAAACAACTTCTGTGTTTTCACTTTTGTCTCTGTGACCATCAAAGTGCAAAAATAAACTGTCAGAGCATTAAAAATATACATCCTAACACTGTTATCCCTCGGAAACAGCATGTTGCAGAGACAGTCAGTGGTAAGATGCACTAAGTCTATAGTGTCACACTGATCAGGTCAAAGTCTTACAGTCTGTGGAAGCAGGGCTCTGGAATATGGAACAAAAAGGATAAAATCATATCAAAGTAATAAAACAAAAGAATTGCAGGATGTTCATTTTCCTGTTGCACATTTATTGTGAAGCTGAGTCCTTAATGTTCCCTTGTTGAAGTCCTGTGCTGCTGTTGTTCAGCGTTTTGTTTTTGGACTATTAGTGCTTAGCGTGTTTTGAGTTTAACGTTTTTCTCATTTCATACCTTGGACCTTATTGTTTTTCTTTACAATTTATACTTTAGTTGGAAGTAACTGGGACCCTGTGTACACAATTTTGTTCCACCACATGTACCACATGTGGTGCATATGACAAATATAGATAAATGACTGAAAACATCATTCATCCATTTACTTTACCTGCTTCTCCTCAGCGGGTCACAGGGAGCTGGGGTCCATATCCTGCAGTCTCTATGTGAGAGGCAGGAGTCACCTGGACAGGTCTCCAGACTATCACAGAGACAATGGACAGGTCTCCAGTCCATCAGCATCACAATTACCAGTGAACCCAAAGAATATAGACCAAAGAAACAGACTCAAAACTCTGAATATATTCAAGTGATGTATTTACAGGGAGGTGATATTTATTTTATGCACAATGGGGGAACCTGGGAAACGAGGAGAAGAATAAGGATGGCCAATTAGGGAATGACAGGTGAGTAACAGGTTGTCTAGTTATTACAAGAAGGTAGGTAGATTGTGGCGTTGAGAGGAGAGCAGATCATTCCAGGAAGGTATGGTCCAGGGTCGAGGAGCGCAGGAGGAGCGTAGAGGTAAGTAGGTGGGCAAGTGGTTGGGTGGCGGCGGAGCAGCTGCAGGTGAGTCAAGAGCAAGGTTGCAAGGATCCAATGGTAGGTACTGGTATCCAATAGGTACTGGTATTGAGGATCCAATGTGTGCGACGAAGTCCAGGACTGGAGGCTCAGGAGGCAGGTTCTAGGATAAATATGAGGAGAACACAAGGCAAGTTATTTTATTAAAACAGTTGCTATGCAAAGCTCCAGCAAGGAAAGGAGCTCTTCTGCAGCTTTTTATACTCCTGGTGCTCGTTAGGGAGGTGAACCACAACTGCTGCTCATCGGCATCACTCTGGACTCAGAAACATGCAGAAAGAGATGGAATCCTATAATCAGAGACACTGGACAGGTCTCCGGTCCATCACTGAGACACATAGAGACAAATTATACAAACAACCATTCACTCACACCTAGGGACAATTTAGTTATGTTAACCTAACATACATGTTTTTTGTTTGTTTGTTTGTTTGTTTGTTTTATCTGTAGCAGGAAACTAGAAGAACCCATGAGGGTATGAATATGTAAACTCCACACAGAAAGACCAGGAGGCAAACCTGTGATCTTCTTGCTGTGGCAACAGCGTTAACCACTGCTCCACCACACTGTCAGCAGTCAAAAACATGATGAGGCTTGTGTTAAGTTAAAATTGTTGGTCTTGAAAATATTCAAGTGACTCAATTAGATAACAAAAGTCTGCAAGGCATTGTTTTGTGTTTACCTGGGGGGAAAAGAGACTATCAAAGAGGAGGCAAACAAAAATGCTTCACGGTCAAAACAAAAATTGCTTCAAGTGGAATCACAGTCTCTGAAAGTGTAGGGATTTATGTTCTGAGAGAAACTACATTTCCTGCAGACATGACTAGTCTTTACTCTGAGAACAGAGAAGTTTGCAGCATCCTGAATTGAACAATGTGCTCAATGACAATAATTGCTGGATTTCTGGCCCCTGTGCTTTTGGCTTTCAGCAACTGTGGCCCCGTGAGCAGTTTAGTTGAATGAGCCTGTGTTAGTACTTCAAATACCAAAGTAAAAGGAATATTTCCATGTGAACACACATAAGAAGGTTTTGGATTAAAAAAAAAAAAAAGATGTTACTCCAGAGCTGTAATTTTTAACCCAGGCTCGGGCCCGGCCCGAGATTTGGACCGGATCAGGTCAAAAGAATGTGCTTGATGGGTGGGCCATGTCAGTCTTGGGCTGTGGTGCAGTTTTATGAATCATACAGCACTAAGAAAACTAGATAAGAATGCACAATATGAAATTGTGTTAATCTAGTTGTTGAGGAGGAGACAGGTCCGACTGACCTGTTGAACGAAGTAAAAACAAGTCCTGTTAATCTCAGATGGATTACCTGATCACTGGCCGCACGCGTCCCCGCACCTGCGGTCATTTGTGGTGAAAGAAGTAGCAGCATCTACAAAAGCCTAAGTGAGCAACGCATTCAATTAAAAATAGCCTTGTTCTATATTTTCCAAACAATTTTACACCCAAAATAGTTTTGTTCATCTGTATAATAGCCTGTCTTTACAGTCAATTTTTTTGCGGTTGTTTGTTTTGTTAATATCCATTTGGTGACTTGTTAATAAACAAGAAATCTTATATCTTTCCTTCTTTGAAATACCTTTTTAAAACTATAGTCAAATTGATTTGCTTACAAAAGCAGTAAAAGCTTAATTAAAAAAAAATATTTTGTTATGTTTCGGGTTCGGGCCTGTAATTACAGTTAAATGTCAGGTCGGGTCAGGCTTGGAAAAAATGGCTACGGGCTGGGGCCGGGTCGGATTTCTTAGGCCCAAATGCAACTCTGTTAAGGTCAAACAAGACGTTTTACTTAATTTTGGTCTTTATATCTGTCAGAGATTTTATGAACTTAAAACAAAAAGTATCCGACAGTCACAAAAATTGTGACATCATATCTCTAAACCAAGGTATCAAGACCTTCAAAATCGACTAAAGGCTTGGCATTCCTTGAAAGAGTGGACATCACCCTCCACCCATCATGTTTAGACAAATGATGAGAAAAGATCGCATGCTGTTTCTGTGGAATCCGGAAATAAAATTATGTGCAATGTGTGTGGAATTGTTACACTCAGATGATGTGTTGTGAACGACTCTCAGCTATAACCACACCAAGTTTTAGCTCAGTATCTGTAGCAGTGACTGGTTTAGAGACATTTTTGCTCTGTTTGCTGTGTCAGCCATCTTGAATTGGTTCCAAATCTTGGGTTGTAGATGTACAGCCATCGACAACTTTCAGCAACTTTGGTTAAAATTCATTGAGTGGTTTCATGAGATATTTTGCTAACAGTCAGACACCTTAATACACACAGAGAGAGACATTGTCTTTCAACGACAGGTAAAAAGAATAGAAACACATGCTCTTCTGTGCAGGACCAAATGTTTGGAGCAACCGTTGTAGCACATGTGCATCCAGTTATTAAAATAACGAATGACTATTCGAAAAAAAAATTAAATGCTAAATTAGATGATACATGCAGGTCTCTCTTGAAAATGAGTCCTCGTTACTCAATGAGTCTAACCTGTATTCGACAAGTCTCCAGTCAATTAGAGACACTGGACAGTTCTCTGGTCCATCACAGAGACACATAGTGACAAATTATACAAACTATCATTCACACACACCCAAGGACAATTTAGTTATTTAAACTAACATGCATGTTTGTTTGTTTGTTTGTTTGTTTGTTTGTTTTTTAATCTGCAGGAGGAAAATGGAAAAAACCCATAATGAGTTTTAGATAATTGTGCTTTTTATATCTGTCAGAGATTTTATGAACTTAAAACAAAATGTATCAGACTGTCACAAACGTATAAACATCATATCCCTAAACTGAGGTATCAAGACCTTTGAAATCAACTAAAGGCTTTGCATTCCTTGAGAGAAAGGTTGAATGAAAGATGTAGCCCTCGTTAATAGTATGCAGGGAGTCTGGTGTTTAAAAACCAAATCACCTCAAATGAAACATGCACAGGACTTATGATTTGTTCTGATTTATGTGCATTAAGGTTAAAAAAAAAAAGGTAGCAAGACTTCAGACACATTCTCACATACAGAACTTAAAAAATGAGCAACACTTGTCATCATAGTATAAAAATAATAATAATAAATTTCCATCATCATCTAGGTTTTTATGTCTTTAAGACATGCTTGTAATTTAAGTAAGTGACTGGATTCATGGGTGCATGAGCGGCTTCAGATGTTATCAGTCCATTAAATGGCCGTTATTAGTTGTTATCATCCCTATATGTAGCGGTGAAACTGTCCCACCTACCTCCTAATTGGTTTAAAGGTACATTATTATCATTATTATCGCTGATAATAGGCAGCGTCTCACCGGGGTAAACCAGGAAGTGTCTTTTTTTGTTTTATTCAGCTTATGTAACCTTTTCCTAAACCTAACCTTACACCTGTCCCAGAGACTTAACCCCCTTACCCTCGTGCCTAAACCTAAACCAGACCCTAAACCTAACCACCAGACCCTTTACTGTAAAGCTAACCACATGAAGCTATTATGAGCGCTAACAAAGCTAAAAACTGAGCCTATTATCATAGCTACCAACGCTAACAACATACCTTTAAACCTACTAGGAGGTATAGGAGGGGCAGTCTGACCACTACATATGGGGATGATAACAACTTAAAACAGCCATTTAATGTCTGATAACATTTGAAGCGGGTGGATTCATTGGGTTTCACCGATAAATATAACTATCATCAGCATAACAAGGAAAAGGCAAACCTTTGCCTAATGGAGGCAAGTAGTCCCCGAGTTACGAACGGGTTCCGTTCCTACGGCGCGTTCGTAACTTGATTTTGCCGTAAGTCGGAGCACCGGCCACGTGGCGTTCGTAACTCCGGATTTTCGGCCGTAACTCGAAACCAAAAGCACATGGCAGCCGTAACGTCTT
>JARVLU010001073.1:23059757-23070617 GCA_031762415.1 Simpsonichthys santanae | reverse complement strand
TTATCTTTATAAATGTTCAAATCAGCTTTATTTAAATAGGTTCGCAACGCTGGCTCATGCACGCGCAGCAGCAGCAGACATGCAGCAGGTGGCACCTGTTGCATGTCTGTGTGCTGCTATAGCTATGGAAGCTAACGCTGAAAGTCTGAAACTGTCAAATTGTCAAAGTTCATGCTCAATCATCCAGGTACAAAATCCAACAATGGTCAATCATGTCATCTGGACAGTTTCTTTTTTGCGGAACGATGTTTCGGCCTCTATCCAGAGGGCTTCATCAGTCTGAACTGATGTAGCCCTGCGCAGAACTTTAATGTCTTGAACCACTTTGGCTGTAGCTGCCTGCCTGGGAGGAGTCTATGGGGGAAAGGACAGACCCCAGAAAACATCTTATCACCAGCAAACTGGCTTAGTGGGGGAAACAGTTTACTTGGGAGTCCTCAGACTGATGAAGCCCTCTGGATAGAGGCAAAATGTCTTTCCACAAAAAAAGAAACTGTCCAGATGACCTGATTGACCATTGTTGCTTCTGATTGTGTGTAGCCCAGCAGATGCTTTGGGCAAAGTACAACTTTGTCACGTCTTCAAGAAAAGGAAATGTGTTACGTCCTGCTCATGAAACCCACATAAAGACAATAATCAGCCATTGTGAGCACTTTTAAAATTTAAAAGCATTTATGAAGGAATGCATATCACTCATGTAGCGTCCAACCAAGGCCCTCAAAAAGGCAAAATGTCCTCACTGCATCTCTTCTACCCCACTGCTAAATCTACAGTTCAGGTCAACATCCTGACCAGCCCTCGTTCCATACTGTATGATAGTTAACTCTCTGTGTTAATTAAACCTCTCTCCTAAGAAGGGACAGACATTCAGTCTCCGACAAGAAGTCCATCACAAAGAAGTGAACTTTGCCATATTAACAGAACTGGTGGTCGCCATGGTAACGAAAGAAGTAACCCACTGTGTTTACAGTATTGTGTAAGGAATCGGACTTGCATAGCTGAAATGGTGTTTATATAAAAACAAGGTGTCACCATTCCAACAAAAGCTATTGTGTTCCCCCTTTAAATACTTTGAGAGGAAAGGTTATAATTAACATTAATTTATGCAGTCGGTTCACACCCACAGGTGGATAACTACATCTGATTGGTTAAGAGTAGGGGCACGACCACCAAGTGTGTCAGGTAAGCTGACACGTCAAAGAGTTGTTCATGAGAGTTGGTCGAAAGAAGTCTCATGAGAAAAGAAGTCTCATGGGAGTAGCAGTCTCATGGGAGAAGCAGTCTTATGGGAGAAGCAGTCTCATGGGAGAAGCAGTCTTATGGGAGAAGCAGTCTCATGGGAGAAGCAGTCTCATGGGAGAAGCAGTCTCATGGGAGAAGCAGTCTCATGGGAGAAGCAGTCTTAGGTTGGAAGAAGTTGTTCCAAGGTGGCAGACATAGGATGTCCATGTGGGGAGTTGGCTCTGAGCCAGCAAAGAGTTCCATCATGGACTCCGAACCAGTCAGCTGAGAAATGGAGAGAAGTCCTGGTAACTCTCAAACACCCCGAGAGTGATACACACATATATTGGTTATTCATTCATATTTCATATTGTAGTGTTTCTGGGCATTTGTCAAGTCTCAGTCTGTTCCTCATCTTTTCTGATTCAGCTCTCTTGTGTTTTTCTCTCCTTGTGTTCAGCCCCTGTCTCACCTTTGTCTCATGTTAATCACCACAGGTGGCTGTCATTGTCCTAATCAGTGTGCATATATATTCAGCTCTTCTGTCTTGTCTTGTCTTTGTCTCTGGATTGTCCTTAAATGGTGTCTTGGTCTGCCTCCCGTCCTGTCTTCCCTGATTTGTTCTCTGTACCAGTAAGTGGCTGCCCTGTCAGCCTTTTGATTTTGTTTTTTGAGAATAAATATTTTGATCTTTTTACCTCAAGCCTCCTTGTCATCTTCCTGCACTTGGGTTCAACACAACTGAAGGCAGATCGTGATGCATATAGTCGCTGTATTGTCATTATTCACAAGCTGAAAATAAACGCTACAGAATTGTGTATTTTAATTACTGGATTCTTTGTCTTTTCTTCGAGTGGGGATTACGTTTTGTTACAAGGACTCAAATTATGCTTTGATTGAGGTCGATCAACATTTATTACGTAACTCTGAACAGTTAGCATAAACACCTGTTAAAAGGTGTTCAGACCTCTGAAGGGTTACCCCTACACTTGCAATGTTTTACCACCTCGGGTGAGGAGATAAAAGTTTTAGATGTTTTAGACAAACCTTGTAAATGACATTGATAATCTTGTGCAAGACCTCATGAGGTGTGTTAGCTAACAGAGTATGTGTTGGTCACAACTCTCAGCTACTACCACCTCAATCTTTAGCTCAATATCTAACTGATGAAAAATAACTACACTTTGCATAAAACAAAGTCAAACTGTTTGAAATCTGAGCTGTGACAAAAGATAGCCGTTAGTTTGCTTAGAATTCAGCTTAATTTGTCCAATGTAAAAATGTTCTCTACAACATTTCAAAAGATCTGAACTGTCCCTTTAAGACTGTCTACCATATATTTGCCATTAGAGGAGCAGTGTTCAACAGAGTAGACATGTTGGATGTTTTTCAGAGTGGTTTGTCCCTCTGGTCCCAGTCTGAGGATCGACATGAAAACATGGAGTCAGCATCGAAGCATCATCTTCTGTCAGTTTGCACTGAAATGTCCGATTGTCGGTCTGTCACTGAAAAATGCTTGTTATTTTTCTTTGAAAACATTTCATCTGATTAAAAAAACAAGCAAGGCTCATTTGTTCAGCAGCTGACATTCTGCAGTTCTACGTCTATTCATGAAATTAGGCCTCAGCTTATTAAAATCGGCTGCCTTGTCAAGATCTACATCCTGTTTGGAGCACCAGTAACCCCACTGAGCTCCATCACACAGAATCTGAAACAAATCAGACGACAGTGAAGTCCAGTGATGTCCACCTCCACTTTCATTTGTCTCCCGTCCAAAGTTTCTCCGTTTCACGTCAAATCGACATCTCTGAGCAGCAGACAAATTAACAACAGCTGCCAGAACGCAGAACTGGGTTTTTTATTAGAAGCGGTTGAAGTGGATGATGCAAAGTGAATAATGATCCGTCTTTCTATGGCTCCTGCCTCAATATTTCAAAGTAAGTGATGATCTCCCAAGTCTAAAGGATGGTGTTGCGTTCATATTTCAGCTGAGAACAATGCTGCCGTGAAGCTGACAGCCGCGCAGAGGAAGTGTGCTTCCAAAGCTTCAAAGAGCTGTTTGGATAGCAGCAGAATCCTGCACGGCTCTGCTGGATGGATGGAACGAGCTGCACAGCTACACAAATCATTTCATCACATAATACAAAGACTCTCTGTGTGTGTGTAATATGCATGTTTTGATTGGGTGCATGTGTTTGTGTGAGAGTTTGCTTGATGTGCATCATTTGTTCAGACACTACGAAGCTTTGCTGTGATGTTTGTGTGAGGTCTGCGCATCAGCTGAGTGCATGCACACATCTGTTTGTTTACTGCATGTGTAACATGTAGGATTCACTTTGTCATATGGCGTGTGTGTGTGTGTGTGTGTAGGCTAAAGATGTTAAACAAGAGGATTTGGAGAATAAGTGCGTGTTGAGTCCTGTCAGTCTTAAAGGACACGCACATCCTTTCAGCTAAATGAAGCATCCCAGGAGCCTAACACACATGCACACTCTCATTGAGGCTTTTATTGAAGCGTTTGCATGTTTGAAACAAAGAACACGCTGCACATTCTGCACGCACACACAGAGAAAGAAAAGATGTTTCAAAGTATCTTCAGCAGTTTAGTTTGATCCGGTGAACCAGAACTTTATGCTTAAGAGTTACAGCTCTCAGAACGGTTTAAATCCTGCCTAAACAACCGGACCTTCACAGTTACACTGACGGCTTTAGTCAACTGTGGAGTCCCACATGGGTCCAATCTTGGCCCACTGCTTTTCTTCTGATTCCATTTTGAGGGAACATCAAACTTAATTTCACAGTTACGCTGATGATGTACAGATCTATACATCTCCCCTTAAAGAGAATACTGCAGCCTTTCTGACCCTGCTGTTGGATTCTCTGCATCACCTGAACTTATGGATTGCACTAAACCTTTTAAAACCAATCATTTTCGGACCACCTCTGCCACAGCTGTGTCAGAACTTAAAAAAAAAAAAAAATTTTTTTTGACAACATATTTTCTATTAAAATCTAATACTTTGGTCTATTTTACTTGTATTATTTTATAGTCTTTTCTATATTTCTGGACTTTTCATGTGTGCAGTGCTTTGGTAAACTAATTTTTAATGTGCTTACAATAAAGTTAACTTCACCTGCAGATTCATACATGTTTTGGATGAAGTTCTCTAAATTTAGTTCCACAAGTGAACTCTGATCCTTCACTACTATGAATATCCAGAACAGAAGTGATACTGATCTTTAAGAGTGTAGGCATATCAGAAAGAAGAAAAGCAGCAGGTGTGAAGCAGTTTGTGGGGAAAAAAAAAAAGTTCAGCTGGAGAAATAAATCTCAAGAGACAATAATAAAAACTAGACACAGTCTCTGATCAAGGAAACAATCTGAAACAAGACTTTATGGGAGCAGCAGAGTATCAGAAAACACTAATAACCATAAGTGTGTTGTACAAAGCGAGGACATTACCGTATGGGAGTTACTTTATTATTTAATATGTGATTTGTTGCAGATTTTAAACCAGAAGAAAAATGAATAACAACACAAACATGTTAAAACAACCTAAATGAGATTCATCGTGTAGCTCAGAAAACATTTACTGTATTTAAAAAAATAAATCCCTTGACATGAATGAATGACCATATGGGCAGCGGTAGCTCAGACCTCCACATCTAGTAGAGTTGTAGTTTGTTAATCTGTAAAACAGTACCGGGAACTAAGATAAAAAGGTCCAAAGCCCTTCCATCCCTCTACAGATGTAGTCCAGTCCAGACGTGATTCTCCTGCCAGATGTTTTCACTCAAAAACTCAAACTGAACTGAAACAGAATCCAACCAGCTCATGTTGACCCAAACCTGCTCGTTTCAAACATGTTCTGACTGTAAACCTCAGGTTCTGATGTACGTTTAGTTTCAGTACAGCTTGTCCAGAATAAAGGCCAAGATGGCTGCTGCCAGTGCGAGTCCAATCCCAAGCCTCTTCAGTCCGTCTCTGTCCAAACTATACGGTCCAGTCAGGACGGCAAACTTCGGCGGTGCCGCAGCAACTCCTCTGGTTCCGTTCACCACATGTTCCTGTGGACACAAACAGATTAACAGAATTTCTTAATGGTTATCATCCTAACCTCAGATAATCTGCTGCCTAACTAACAGCAGGAAGTTCTGCTCATTGCTCTTCAGACAGATAAAAAAACGAGCCAACAGTCATCAACCATGTATTATTCTGTCAAACATCCCTCTGATGTGTGCCAATGTTAGCACTAATAATCACTAATCACCAATACTGTAATTATCTGCAGCTCTGACCAGGTCTACACTTCATATTTACAGAATAAATCATCAGGATACAGTCAACGTGTCAAACAGCCTGACTTGGCTCTTCAAGGTTTTCAGTGATGCAGCGCAATCCATGTGTTTATTTAGAGAGTGGTGTTTAGTCTAAATGTGTTGACCCATTAAAACACATCTTTCATTAAAGAGGAGACACTGACTGATGGAGACAAACAAACAAATCATCTGAGAGGGAGGCACAAGCTCTCACTGTGTTTATTTTAAATCAGGATTTGGTCATAAAACTTTTTTTATTTTATGATTTTGCTGCTGCTGTTGATTATACATCCTATACAAGTGGTGCGAGAGTTTGGTTCTCATTGCCTGTAGTAAGTCCGACCCCTTCAAGGTGGGAGTTGGACTCCACCAGGGTTGCTCGTTGTTGCAGATTCTGAGATTCTACGTGAGCACAGGAAAGGCTGGTTTTAATGTAAACCAATGTAATACATGTACAAGGTTAAACCAATGTCAGTTCTAGAATTGCACGGCTCGGGGTGGCTGCATGTTGGAGTAGCTCTGTTACATTCATTCTGAGATATTGCTTTTGGAAACTAATTCCTCTTTTTCTGGATATAAATCACTTGTTTTGGATGATTGTTTCCTCTGGTATCAGGTGCTGTGCAGCTGGGAGGATTTTCACTGAAACCTTTTTACTTGTGGACATTTGTTATGATGTGTAACCATAACCATTGTTAACAAATCAGGTCTCTCTGGTAAATGAGTCCCCGAGGCTCATTGGGATTAACCTGTGTAAATAAAGGTTGAATGATTAAAAAAGTTAGCTTTTTTTTTTTTTTACAACCGGGAGCAGCTGATTAACACCTCAAAAGCTCAAATAATATCTCAACTACAGTCTACTATGAGTTGAAAAGGAGGCTCCGTGGATGCATTCCTGTCTACCTGCTGGCTGTGCTCAAGTGCCTGACCACTGAGATCCTGGAACTGGGAAAAAACATGGTTTGTGACAGCAGAAGGACCGGGATCATCCCCCAGCACCTGCATCTGGCTGTCCGCAGCGACGAGGAGCTCGGCAGGGTGCTGGGAGGAGTGGCCATTGCTCTGGGAGGAGTTCTGCCCAGCATTCAGACGATCCTGCAGCCCGGGGGAACTGAGAGGCCTACTGAGTCTGGGTAGATGGATCGAATGGCATCTGTGGTTGGATCTGCTGTGGGACGGACCTTTACAAGAGATCCTTCCTGCCTACAGCCATCAGCATCTATAATATCGCTTCATGAAATGAGGATAATGAGTTACAACAACATTTAATTTCCCTTTGGGATTAATAAAGTATTATTGAATTTAATTGAATTAAACACACGGGAGGAACTGCTGCCAGAGGACAGCCTCTGTGGGTGGAGAGGAAATCGATCTGGTTTACCTTAAAGTGCAGGAAAGATCCTTTCTCCATGATGCTCAGAAAAATGACATTTTGTTACAGTAAATTATGCAGAGGTATATCGAGAAATTGATCTGAATATCCAGACTAGCCTTTGTCCAGGTGACCTGCATGGCCTGACTTTAATTTCTGTCATACAGTCTGTCCACTCCTCTCACACTCTAACATTTAACATTTCTCTGTGTTACAGGTCGTCATTCACACAGTTTGAACCAAATAACGCTCTGGTACAAAAGGCAGTGGGTGATATGCATTCTTTCAAGGAAATCCTAATATTTAATTTAATTGGTTTTTAAGCTTTTTTTCCTTAGTTCACCCATTCACAAAGGCAAGCAATATTCTGATGTCCTCCATCCCTGAGAGATTTGAATAATGGGTTTTTGTAGTTTTGGAGATGAGCATTTTTCTGGACTGGAACTGAATAGGGAATGAAAGTAAATCTGAATGTTTTTGATGTAAAAACTAGAAAGCATAGTTTCTTCAAATGATAGGTGTACATATATAATGCAGCAGCCATCACGGATTTTGACGTGGCAACCCAATTTTGAAAGGAAACTTTCATATGTCTAGATGCAGACACACCAAAATGGAAACGGGGACCTCCCTTTTGTTTCAAGTTATCTCATGTTGACAACACGCATGGACAGACAGAGGGTATTTCCAATTCCACCATTTAGCTCTACAACAGGGGGGACAACAAAGACAGTTTAAAGATTTTAAATTATTTCTATAATAGAAACATGGACAGACTTGTGACCTGTCCATGGTGTCCCCTGCCTCTTGTACAGCGATGGTTGGATATGGGTACCAGTGACCCCCATAACCCAAAAAGGAAGAAGCAGGTAAAGATAATGTATGGATGGATGGAAAACATGGACATTTTAGTAATTTAGTATCACAGAAGCTAAATGTTGAATATTTTCTGGTGTTTTAATCTTAAAAACAAGGTGCAAAGGCAGCTTGAGGATGGAGCTGAGTGATGGTGTACTCCTGTATAGGTGGAGGTCAGAGCAGCTGTCCAGCATCTCTCCTCCACCTGGACATTACTCAGACCTTTCCTGTGCTCTCTCATGGTTCCAAACACCCTCTTGTCCTCGTCATCTTTTCACAGCACCCATCTGTTTTGGCACACAACGGAGTGTGGATTCAATAACCGCCTAACCCTCAGTGACACATCCATGGACACAAACTCAGAAACCTGATTCTGGATGATAAAGACACTCTTTCTTAATGTTACAACTCCTTTTAGACAGTTTTCTGGTAAAGTTACAATTTTTTTATTTTTTTTTCCCCAAATGGCGCATGCATGGAATGATGATCATGGTTTTAGGTAGGGCACATTGTACGCTTCTCCTGGGACTAGCATAAAATCTGAAGTGTTAAAAGTACCTGAGACTGAGCCCATGACTGTGACGTTCTCCAAAGACTCATTCTTTTAACGAACAACAAATGTTGAGTGAGTCAGGAGCCAAAACTTGAAAAGATTAGAAGCTGCAGGCAAACATTATGAAAATCTCTCCCAAATGAAGGCAACTCTGACGTTTCTTTCTAAGATATTTTAACAAGAGGTAAAATGAATATTTAATGCAAACATTAAAAAGAAGAGATTTACAGAGAGCATAAAAGTTGTGATAAAAGTTGAGAAAGTATTATGGGTGAGTGTGCTGACAGGCCAAATACAGTGCCTTCTGCTTGATGCTTTTATTTATCGGTCTCTCTGCAGGTGTCTTTTAACAACGGGGCGCCTGCAGGCGGACTGAATACTACAGTGGAAAATCTATTACTAGTAGGGAGGATAAGTGAAAATCCAAGTGCCAGTAGGTTCGTGTCAGCACAGTGGGGGGAGATTGGGGGATGGGGGGCAAAGAAAGAGAAAAAAATAAGGAGAGGAACAAAAGAAGCAGGGGAAAATGAGAGATGTGGCTTTCAGTGATAGTTCACCACCTGCTAGCTGCCACGCTGAGTTGGTGCAGTTTGTCTGTGAGAAAGAGAGCTGGAATTACTGAAGAGTGTGTGCATGTATGTGTGTGTAGACCTGAGGTGGATATTATCTGTCTCTCTGCTCACAGCGGTGGAACAGACCAAAATAATCCCCCCTGAAAATCATCTCATGCTACACCAGAGGTACCAGACTGGCAAGAAACTTTCTCCTCAAAGTCTACCCCTCTCAAACGTCTTTCTGACTTGAAAACAGAAAGAATAAGAAAACAGTGCAGCCAGTCCATGTGTGCACCTTACAGAGTCTACTGCAGCTTCCACCAACACACACACACATACACACACACAACGCTATGAGAGCCGAGGAGTGTGATGAACAGTCACGTCATGATTCTCATCAGCTGCCATTCTTCACACACACAGACCAGAGATGTGTGCATGTGTGTGTGTGTGTGAATGGATAGAGTAGCATGTTGTTTAGTCATGGCTAATTCATAGAAGCTGAAGTGTGCTGAAGCTGTACTAACACAAGACAGCAAATAGTTATTTATAATAAAATGTACAGTTTCAGTGGGTCACCCTGCTTGGCATTCTGTCCGTTTTGTATCCTTTGATGGAGGGAAAGAACACAGTCTACCACTCAGACAATCGTTTGTAGACATCCTGATACATGCTTAAAAATCCTGGTAGATAAGTCTAACAAGGTTGAGTCAGGTACTCTGAATCTGGATGGGTTCTTGCTTGTTGAACAAAAGAACAGAGAGGATGGCGGCTTTGTAGAACCATGTTCTGCAGCTGTTACAGTGGTCCGTCTCTTCAGGTCTGTCTCCACGAGTCATGACTCATTCTTCAAGGCAAAGCTCATACAGCTAGTTGGGTTTGGGTTTGGATGGGTACTGCTGGAGTCCAACGATCTTTAAATCAACCCAGAGATTCTGATTTGGGTTCTGACATTTACTTGTTTCTCTTTAAACAACTGCATGTAATTATGTATGTGAAGGAGAAGTCTTCTTGCTAACAGTCCTTCATCTGCTGCTATTCTGTGCAGCGTTTAGAGCTGCCGACTCTCAGTTAGAAGTTTGCAGGTTTGTCTACCGGCCTCTCTAGATCTGCATGTTCTTATGTTATTAACACGTGGGTTTTCTGCAGGTACTTTGGGTTCCTCCCACAGATCAAAACATGCAACCTAATCTAACAGCCTATTCTCCTACACAAGTTACCCGGTAACTAGATTCTTCCTAGAATGAGAGTGAACAGTTGTTTGTCTACATGTGGTCCTGTGCTTGTGCAGGGTGGCTGATTGACTCATTGATTGACTGATTCAATGATTGACTAACTTATTGATTGATTGACTCACTGATTGATTGACTCATTGACTGATTGACTCATTGATTGATTGACTGATTGACTGATTGATTGATTGACTCATTGACTGATTGACTCATTGATTGATTGACTCATTGACTGATTGACTCATTGATTGATTGCTCCACGTTGCTGTGTAGAGGTATTTCTCTCTGTGTCTATGCCTACAGCTTATAGACAACAGCTCCTCCATGTTGTCAGCACAACTCCCTCAGTCCGTTACCGAGGTGTGACGACAGGGCTTAATTTGAGCCGGATCCTGCCAGAAAAGGATCTGGGAACTCTCTTATTTTGACAGGGTGCATTCCGGTAACTGTTTACTTGGATTCGGTAACTCTCAAGCTTAAAAACAAATATGATTTCCTTGAACGAATAAAATTTAAATTGGATGTGTAAACTGAAAATTATTGCATAAAGGGGCCGAAATGGTGTGGGGGCAGGGCAGCCGACTCGGGACCTGAAGGTCCTGGGTTCAATCCCTGGTCATTGCACATCTCGTGGTGTCTCTGAGCAGGACACCTAATCTCAAATTGCTCCCTGGGTGCTTACATAGCTGCCCACTGCTCCACCTGGGTGTATCCCAGGTGTGATGGGTTAAATGCAGAGAGCCAATTTCA
>JARVLU010001073.1:23045064-23059657 GCA_031762415.1 Simpsonichthys santanae | reverse complement strand
CGTCACTGGGGCGCGACGGCCGTATACGCGAAACGCCGTAAAGCAAGTCCGCCGTAAACCGGGGACAACCTGTACTCAGTTCAGATCTAAGTTGTATCACTCCTGTAATGGGGTGTAATGATGGGTGGGGGGAAGGTATCTGCAAGTTAACTTGGAACTTTTAGAAGTTATTTTTAATTAACTACACATATGTCTAAGCTGTGCGCAGTTTGTGTGTGTGTGGGTGGGTGGGGGGGGGCAGAGACACAGCTGGGCTGCACGCTGTTTGTATAACAGTTTTTGAGCTGGGGGGTGTGTTTCAGTGTGAGGATTCAGCATGAGGGAAGAACTGCCTTTAGCTTTTTAGCTAATGTGCCTGTATTGCCCTTAGCACTGTGTCAGTGCCGACGGAGGGGGTTGCGTGCAGTTCACTATTCGGTGCGCTCGATTCTGTTGATGGGGTGGGGCACCCCGCTTGTGTAATGGTAGGGGAAAGAAACACTGTTAGGTGTCCTTTCAAAAATTGGGTTGCCAAGTCAGAATGCAAGATGGCTGCCTCGATATATGTGCTAACTGGCCACCACTATTATTTGAGGAAACTATGCTTTTTAGTAGTGGTGGCGCAGAGGTTAGAAGCCTGTGATCGGAAAGTCGCAGGTTCAACTCCTGGTACCGTCAACTCAAAATGTGGGTGGAAAAGGTGGAGCACCCACACACCTGCCTCCACCCTCATTCACCTCACTCTGGGCCTCTGAGCAAGGCCCTTAACCCCTACCAGTGTTTCCCCTACCATTATATAGGCGGGGCACCCCACCCCGTCAACAGAACCGAGCGCCCCGCCTACCCAACGCTCCAACCACCTGTCAGCACTGACGTAACGCTAAACTAGCAGGTGCACTAGCTGAAAACCTACAATCAGCATCTTCCCTCATGCTGAACCCCCCCATACACACACACACTTGAAAACTGTCGGTACAAACAGCGCACGGCTCACATTTGTCTGTCACCCTCCCCCACCCCAAAAATAAAACTGTACAGACAACGCACGGCTGAGATTGTTGTCTCTCTCCTCTGCCCTGCTCCAAAACTGCACGTGGCTTTGTCTCTGCCCCCACTCCCCAAATCTGTCAGTATAAGTGCTGCGCAGCTCATGACGTGTCTCTGTCCGTCATCTGGACAGATGACCTGTTTTAACGTTTTTCTGAGTGATTTATGTACCTGGATGTTGAGCATACATCAGGATGAAAGAGAACCATAAAAAAGTCTGGCTTTGTAGTAGTTTATAAGTAAACAATACAGAAAACAAATGAATGGAATGAATAAGAGTGTAAAAAGTGTGATGATTTAACTAAAAAAACAAAAAAAAACAAACAGACAACATTCAACGGTTAGAGATAAATAAAAATAACCCCAATAAGTCTCAGATTGATTTTTCAAATATAAAACAGGCCTCCTATTTGTTAGCCATTTCTGTTTTTATGACTGATAGAAAAACTACCGAACCAAGAAGTGAGGCATCGTAGAAAATAAGTGCAAACTGCAGCATTAACACTGATGAGAAAGCATGCAGAGCTTAGGAGGACACCAATTTAAATTATAAACGAAAAGTCAGGGGTGACTCCTGCTGGAGCATTTTTATCAAACCATCTTTGTTCTCCAAAAATTCAATAAAAGACTAAATATCACAAAAATAAAAGCCTCCTTTAAAATGCCAGTAATATATTTCACCCCAGTCTTGGGCTTAATGTGTTCTGATTCCCAATTCCCATATGTTGTCTGAAATTCACAAACAGCTCACTTCATGTAAAGCACTGCGACTTTCAACATGTTTTAAAAACAAGAAGAGTTATTCTCATGCAACTTGACATGTTAGGTAAGAGTACAGGAAGAGATGTGACAGATACGTGGAGGGTTTAATATTTATTCCTGTTAGCCTGACAGGTTTACAGGTTCAGGTCAAGTGATAAAGTCTGACACGTTCAGGGAAAGGCCCTAAAATAACTCTGCCTGATGTTCTGAAAGCAACAAGAATAATTTACTGTTATAGTAAGTACAGCAAGGCAGCATCCATGTACATGATAAGTATAATTAGTTTCACAAATAAACTAAAGGACTGTGTTTGCAGAGTTCAGGTAATATGGTGAAACAGATTTCGTCTTTGAGAGTTAGACTGCAACACAACAAAAACTTTCTTGAATTTTAAGCACATTGAAACACAAGCCAGGGCTTAAACTTTACTTTTATTTTTATGTTTTATTAACCATCTTGTGCGCAAGAAAATAAACTTTGTTCTTTCCTGGTAATATCAGCACAAACCTCCAAGTGAGATGTCCATAAAATGTGACACCACATCAGATCAGAGGATAAATATAATTTGGTCAACATGAACTACGAATGTTTTCAGAATTCTTAAGCTACATTGTAAGAAAACACGTTTTGACAACATTTTAAACAAGAGGTAAACCAATGTACCCCCGTCTCTGAGGGATTGGAATAGTGAATGTTGTTAGCTTTAGTGATGAGTGTTTTTCCGGATTGAAATACAACAGAGGATTACGTAAACCATATACAGTATACTGTATGTCTGAAGTAGGGGTTGAATAGACTAGTCAACCAGTTGATTCTAGGACATCTCGCGAGTTTTAAATTTCCCATCAACTAGTCCCAGTCAGTGATTGTGTCACGTGATCAGCGCCAGGCTGCTGGCTACAAAACAGATTTTTCAATGCAGATGGAAGGTGAGGAACAGGCCAAGTCTTGCCAAACAGGTAGAAATTCATCAACAATGTGGAAGAATTTCACTAAAGATGACTCTTCCGGTTCAACTGGCCATGGTGCATTCACCACCACCCGCCCCAGTATTTTTAGTTTTATTTTATTTAATCCACAGTAGGATTGCACCACCGTCTGCCCCACTGTTTTTATTTTATTTAATCCACTAAATAAAATAAAAATAAAAACAGGGGGCGTACCACCGCAAGTGGAGAATCAACCACTGCGCACCACCGCCAGTGGAGAATCCACCACCATGCACCACTGCTGCACACCACTGCCGGTAGAGAATCCACTGCCACAGGTGGAGAATCCACTACTTCTCACCACCACCGGTGGTGGAATCCACCACCATGCACCATCGCCGGTGGAGAATCCACCACCATGCACCATCGCCAGTGGAGAATCCACCACCATGCACCATCGCCAGTGGAGAATCCACCACCATGCACCATCGTCAGTGGAGAATCCACCACTATGCACCATTGGTGGAGAATCCACCACCATGCACCACCGCCGGTGGAGAATCCAACACCATGCATCACTGCCAGTGGAGAATCCACCACCATGCACCACCGCCAGTGGAGAATCCACCACCATGCACCATTGGTGGAGAATCCACCACCATGCACCACCGCCGGTGGAGAATCCACCACCATGCACCACTGCTAGTGGAGAATCCACCACCATGCACCACCGCCAGTGGAGAATCCACCACCATGCACCGTGCACCACGCACCACCTCTGGTGGAGAATACACCACCGCCGGTGTGCACCATGGTGGTTTATTGTATTTAGTGGTTTAAATAAATTAAAACTAACTTTTGCAGCTTAATAAGAATTTTGGTTTTCCTGTGACTTATTTGCAGTATGGTGAATGGTAGGAGCATAAATATACACTTCCAGTGTTTTTATTGTTCTTTTTTGTGTGTAAATAACAAATAATGTTTTGTTGTGAATAACGTCTTGAGTTCCTATGATGTCACATCAACTAGTCAATGTCGACTTGACTTTTATCATGTTGAATTCGACTTAAAAATATGAAGTCGTTCAACCCCTAGTCTGAAGAATAATTCTGTTTGATGTGAATTTATTTATTGGATTCTGCTTGCTAGGGTTAGGGTCATCTTTCCACCTACTTCACTTGTCCTTATGTCTCCTTGTCTCTCCACATACTTCACTCGTTGTCCTTCTGACTCCTTGTCTCTCCATCTACTTGACTCATTGTTCTTCTGTCTTCTCGTCTCTTCACCTACTTCACTCGTTGTCCTTCTGACTCCTTGTCTCTCCACCTACTTCACTCGTCCTTCTGTCTCCTTGTCTCTCCACCCACTTCACTTGTCCTTCTGTTTCCTCGTCTCTCCACCTACTTGACTCAGTGTCCTTCTGTCTCCTCATCTCTCCACCTACTTTGTCCTTCTATCTCCTTGTCTCGCCACCTACTTCGCTCGTCTTTCTGTCTACTTGTCTCTCCATCTACTTCACTTGTCCTGTTTCCTCATCTCGCCACCTACTCCACTCATTGTCCTGCTGTCTCCTTGTCTCTCCACCTACTTCATCCTTCTGTCACCTTGTCACTCAACTACTTCACTTGTCCTTCTGTCTCCTTGTCCCTCCACCTACTTCACTTGTTCTTTTGTTTCTTCGTCTCTCCACCTACTTGACTCAGTGTCCATCTGTCCCCTCGTCTCGCAACCTACTTGACTCATTTTCCTTCTGTCTCCTCATCTCTCCACCTACTTTGTCCTTCTGTCTCCTTGTTTCTCCACCTATTTCACTCATTCTTCAATCTCCTTGTCTCTCCACCTACTTCACTTGTCCTTCTGTTTCCTCATCTCGCCACCTACTCGACTCATTGTCCTTCTGACTCCTCGTCTCTCCACCTACTTCAATCGTCCTTCTGTCTCCTTGTCTCTCCACCTACTTAATTTGTCCTTCTGTTTACTTGTCTCTCCACCTACTTCACTTGTTGTCCTTCTGACTCCTTGTCTCTCCACCTACTTGACTCATTACCCTTCTGACTCCTTATCTCTACA
Organism: Simpsonichthys santanae; assembly: GCA_031762415.1. Classification (NCBI taxonomy): domain Eukaryota; kingdom Metazoa; phylum Chordata; class Actinopteri; order Cyprinodontiformes; family Rivulidae; genus Simpsonichthys; species Simpsonichthys santanae. The sequence goes on along the minus strand of JARVLU010001073.1, from coordinate 23,054,870 downwards.
CCTTCTTCACTCGTCCTTCTGTCTCCTTATCTCTCCACCTACTTCACTTGTCCTTCTGTTTCCTCATCTCGCCACCTACTGGGCTCATTGTCCTTCTGTCTCCTTGTCTCTCCACCTACTTGACTCACTGTCCTTCTGTCTCCTCGTCTCTCCACCTACTTGACTCATTGTCCTTCTGTCTCCTCGTCTCTTCACCTACTTCACTCGTCCTTCTGTCTCCTTGTCTCTCCTCCTACTTCACTCGTCCTTCTGTCTCCTTGTTTTTCCACCTACTTCACTTGTCCTTCTGTTTACTTGTCTCGCCACCTACTGGACTCATTGTCCTTCTGTCTCCTCGTCTCTCTCCACCTACTAGACTCATTGTCCTTCTGTCTCCTCGTCTCTCCACCTACTTCACTCGCTGTCCTTCTGTCTCCTTGTCTCTCCACCTACTTGACTCATTGTCCTTCTGTCTCATCTCTCCACCTACTTCACTTGCTGCCCTTCTGTCTCCTCATCTCTCCACCTACTTCTGTCACTGTTCTTTAGTCCATTTTCAGTTTTTGGGCCTCTCTCCTCCATTACTTAATTAATCTGGAACTCTGGTCAAGTGAAGGGGCTTCCTCTTTGCTCTGAGTGCCTGCTCTGCTTTTGTGCCCTGCCAAAAGACCCATCAACTGAGTTTACTAAGTTTCAGTGAATGAAAGCCTGACAGGCATTGAAATATTAAAAGACAAAACAAGAAGACAGAGGGGAAGATTTCATGTGGGTCGATAAAAGTAACATATCTCTGAAAATGTTAAATGGTAAATGGACTGTACTTACAGTATATTAGCACCTTTCTATCTTGTTAAGATAAAGTGCTTTACACTACAATCTGTGCCCTCATTTACCCATGTCTTCATCACATTCATACACCAATGGGACAAACATCGGAGTCAATGAGGGGTTCAGTGTTTTGTCCAGGGACACTTCGCCTGTGACTGCTGGTAGAATTGAAACCCCAACTTTTGCAATGGAGGACGACTGCTCTAACCACTCAACCACAGCGGCTTTTCCTTGGGATGAAATTCTTCAATCATAAAGACTTTTTAATGAAGTTGTGTCATGTTGTCTTTTCATGGGACCATGTGTCCAGTAAAACAAACTCCTAATGAACTGTTGGTAGCTTTGAAGTCATGTGACCACCACCGTATGACTTGATGAGAAACCATAAAAAAGTAGGGCGGAGGAGGGGGGAGATCACAAAAAAGTATTTTAAAATTCTGAAGTGTAAAAAAAAAATGCTACAAAATATATATTTTCTTTGTATTTAATAATAAAATGAAATGTTTCTGTATTAGTTTTGACAGGACAAGTTGTGACTGAAAACATAAAGTTCATGCTCGGTTTGTCTCCTCTCTGTCTTGAACACTAAGTCTTCAACGTGCAGAAGTCTTCTGCCATTAATGATCACCCATCTATCCCTACAACTAACCTGTTTATGATTTCCTCTAGTTAACTGTCAGCACCACAGATACCCAGTTTCACATCACCATGAGGCCATATCTCTGTACTCTCAGATCCATGCCCTCACAGACGACCATTACAGCCAACTTCTCTCCACATCTATTCAGCCATACTCGTACAGACCTGCATGGATGCTGGCTGGTATATAATCATTTCTCTCCCTACTTTGAGCATGATGGATCTTTCATTTTGCTCCTTTTCTGACAAACACACATTACAGCCCTTGGCTGCTCTCTCAGCCTTCCCAATCACCCACTTATAAACCACTCTTTTCCTCACACTGCCTTACTCTTACTCTTCTTCATCTGAGATAAAACGGCAAAGTGAAGACCGCCTTCTTTGCGCTCGCCTGGCAATCATGTAGCTCATCACACTGTGCCTCTTTCTCTGGTGCTTTATTCCTTTTTTTGTTGTTGCTCTTCTGCAAAAAGCGTGTAATTATAGACCTTACTGCAAGACATGCAGTTGAATATCAGCCTTCTCATAATCACACATTCATCTCAAACACACACACGTTCAGCTCAGCGTGTGGTGAAGTCATGCAGAGTCGTGGAGAAAATAGAGGGGTTTCTGATAAGTAGGCCAGCGCCCAATGAGTGTTGGTAAAAATGCATATTCTGAGACACAAGTATATATCATAGGAAAAAGAAAATTATTTTAAAGTTTGACTGAACAGAACATAATGTTAACAATGATCAACCTCATCACAGAGAGGAGCAGGTCTTCTAAAGACGTAAATTCTGCTTTATATGAAAACACAAATTCATTCAACCTTTATTTAGGCAGGTTAATCTCATTGAGCCTCGAGGACTCATTTACAAATGGCACATAGGATATTATATTTTTACCAGACAAACAACAAAAACACAGGAGTCTTGTGTATGTTCTTATAGCTTTCTTTTTTATTACAAGAACAAACAAAAACCAGCTGATTAATCTTAAAACGGCTTGATTCACTAAGAATAAGGTGTGCCACTAATGAAGTCTCAGATGTTCTTAAAGTCTGTTGCTCTGTTGATGTGGAGCACCACATATACAATGTGTGTCTGATGTCTCCTGTTCTAAATCCTGTGACCGGCTGCTCAGGCAGACTATCATTTCATCATACCCTCAAACCACCACAATGGCGTAAGGCTCCCCCATGGCTCTGCGTACGGCCGTACGCAGCTGTACGCACTACGCACGTACTACGCAGAGGCACAAGCGTACCCCCGCAGGGCATGTACGCGCAAAGCTTTTTACCTGTCAATCAATTCAGTAGGCGTGTCAGCAAATGACAAATCAGCGACCAAGATTTGTCCCGTAGGTAAACAAACGCTCCTTGTCTGTGGAGCTGTCTGAACCCGACGAAATTAAGGAAATAACGTCAAGAATTCAACGCGAAAACGCGAGAATGTACACGAGAACGTACGCAAGAACGTACTCTGAGCTGTGCGGGTGAACTGTTTGCGTACGGCCGTACGCAGAGCTATGGGGGAGCCTATAATGTTATATGAATTTACTTTTAGCCAGAGCTTAATTTGCAAACTGATCTATGCCGGAACGCAAATAATTTTTTTAATAGACGTGATTTCTAGCATTTTGATGTAATTTAACAGCATTTATGTTTACCTACATTTGTAAACACTTGCATCCCCCCACCCCCTTACCGTTGACGGTTCCTAGCTGACTCTTCTCTTCACTGTCCGACTCTAGATGTGAAACCTCCATGCACTCACCCCCATACTCTTTTAGGAGCGAAGATTTTTTCAAGGGTAGAGGCGGAAATACTTCACTTGAAGGGACAGATGATCGTATTTGATAGTAAGAAGTTGTGTTGTGTTTAAAATGAGTGTTTATGTAATTACTCTCAGTTACATATCCAGTTTTATTTATTTATATCCAGGGCGGCTGTGGGGGGAGTGGTGGCATAGAGGTTAGAGAAGGTGGGCCTGTGATAGGAAGATTGCCGGTTCAAGCCCTGGTACCGACAACATCAAAAATGTGGGTGGGGTAGGTGAAGCACCCACACTTGCCCCCACCCTCATTCGCCCCACTCTGGTCCTTTGAGCAAGGCCCTTAACCCCCACCATCTGCCCCCACGGGTGTCCTAGATGGCAGCTTTCTGCACCACACAGAGGGCTGTGGTAGCTCGGTGATCTGTGGTTGCGTCAAGAAGGGCATCTGGCATAAAAAATAACTGCCAAGTCTTCGAGCAACTTAGTTCGCTGTGGCGACCCCTGAAGAAGGGAGCAGCCAAAAGAAGAAAAAAAAAAAATCCAGGGCGGCTGTGGCTAAGTGGTTAGAGCATCACCCTTCAATGCAAGAGTTGGGGGTTCAAATCTACCAGTAGTCACATGCCCAAGTGTCCATGGGCAAGACACTGAACCCCTCAATGCCTCCGATGTGTGTCCCACCAGTGTATGAATGGGATAAAGCTCTGATTAGTTTCTTTAGAATTATTTGTTCAATTAGCTTTGTAGAGATCTAGTAGAGTACTGTATGAATGGGTAAATGAGGCACAGATTGTGTTGTAAAGTGTTTTGAGCACCTTGATCAGATAGAAAGACGCTATATAAGTACAGTCCATTTAATCAGGACAGTCATATTTGTTCATAACTTTATTATTAGTAAGCCTGAGAACTACCGGATCCATGCAAATACAGGTAGTTGCGGGAACGCACCCTATCAAAATAGAGTTCTTGGATTCTGTTCCAGAAGAATATGGCTCAAATTAAGCACTGCTTTTAGCTCATCGTGATAACATTATTTACAGGGAAAACATTCAGGAGAATTGCCAATGCCAGAAATAGATGTGGCCTCTCAGCAAGCTCACCAAAGGTCAGAGAAAAGTGACTAATACACTACAGGTCTCAGTTAGCACATTACATAACCTTCATAAGTGTAATTAAAAAAAGAAAAAAAAAAACACCAAATACCAAGACAGTTTTTATAACGCCGTCAGCACAGCAGAACAGCGCTGCACAGCTGCATCTGACCATACTACAAATATCTAAAAAAAAAATTCTTCAAAAAGTAAAGAATAAAGGTAAAAATATGTTGCCATGCTTGACAAATAGCATCATCACAAACATTTCAAGCCAACTTTTACACATGGTGTTGAAGGGGTCAGCTGAGAGACCTGAACAGAATGGATCTGACAATAAACCACGTGGCCTACAAAGGCAACTGTACAACTTTTTGACATAAACTTTGACTCTTCTAACAGTAACACAAGACAGCTAGGACTAAAACGGTTTTGGTTAGAAAGTGCAATAATTTAAACAAAAAGGCAATGTGATTTTTATGAAGGTCATGACATGCAGATGACTGTGCAGTAAGAAAAGCTGTGTGTGCAGATACGGCTGTTTCCACAACATTAGGCCAATTATTGCAGTGTGCATGAAAGCCATTAAGAACAGCCAATGTAAGTCATAAGGACTGAAAAATAGAGCTCATCAGCAGCCACATTGGAGATCACTTATCAATCTACTGCACATACAGCGTGCTGAGACTCACATTAACACATCCCTGCAAGTTCACCCATTATAAACTGATCCTGAGTCTCTGACTAACAGTCTGGTTGGTTAAACTGCTTGACGTTTTGACCAGTTCATTTGATTTTATTTATTTTATTTATTTATTTATTCATTTCAATTTTTTAAAACATAATGACAATTTCAAAATACAAAAAATTTAATTAAATACCTAATACCGTAAATTATACTTTAGCTACACTACAGTTTGGTACTTTTGTATAACTTCAACTTGCAAATGAATATCTATTTCATAAGAAGCAATTAATCTTAAATATATCTATGGTTGTCATTCGGCACGTGACCTCTATGACCTCTGCCAACAGATACCTATGTACAGATGTTTAAAGTGTTTCCTCTATGCTATTTAAATTCTCTGAATGTAGGCAAAGATCTAGAAAATACACCAAGGTGTTACCAAAATAAAGGGTTGACAACGTGTTTAACGATGTGTTGTGGTATGTGGAAGAAGTGCGTAAATCTGATCTGAAATCCCAGAATAAAGCCAGGAACTTTGACATAAAGATGTTCGTTGAAGGAGTTTGAGAGTTGGGGTGAGGAAGTGCTTGTTTTGGACGTAAATGTAAGCGTTTGTGTGTGTTGGAATGACTGAAGACTTTATGGCCGGCTAATTTTACAAGGTCCAGTCTCCACAGATGAACTTTTTATTGTTGAGTGACATATTGCCTTTCTTTTTTCATTTAATTCTCTCCTATCCATTTCTTTCTCTGCTTGCTCCCCCTCCTCTGTGTGGAAGTAAAGGCTGATGGAGTGTGAAATTAGAAAGTGTATCATATTCTGATCTGTGGATCCGTGTCCTAAACTATAAGCTGCAGCGAGTCAGAGTGAGGAATAACGTAGCGAGGCACACACATTAACATGGCTCTGTGTGTTTGACAGGATGGCAACCTTGAGCAGAATCATCACAGAGTGACGGTGTTAAAACAAAACTGAAACGCATCACTCAATCTAATTACTTTCATTTAAAAACAAATAGAATGTATAAGTCTAGTCTCTAAGTGTCTAAATAGTAATTTAAACTAGAGTACCTGCAGCATGTTTTAAGACATTTTCTTTAAAAATGTCCACAAAAGTGAGAGGCGTACACAAAAATCTAGAATACAGTCTGAATGAAATTTCAGTCTTGAAGCAAACATGCTCTTTGTACAACATGTTTCTGCCTCTTCGCTCCATGAGATCAGCTGGTCCATTAATCGTTCTATAGCTACTAATGCTTGGTTCCAGTATTCAGTGATGCATCGTGGTCTAGATATACTGTATTCATGTTTATTTCCAGTTCTTTGAAACACATTGTCTAACCAGTGCTCATATGTTTAAGCTGCTCTGCAGTCATTCTGAACCCATCAACATCACATGTTCTGAACTTTTCGCTCTTACAACCTAAAATACCAGAGCCCGACCAATATGGAAATTTTGGCTATCGCTGATACCAGTATTGGGAGGGACATGCTAATGCTGATAACCGATATAACGGCTGAACATTTTTGAGCTTTGTCAACCCCCAATAATAAAAGTAAACAGGGAGTGGACTGGGGCTTGTTTATTCAGCGCAGCTGTTAGCAAACATAAAGTTAAGCAAATCAGGGCCACGCTATATGTAGTCTCACAGTAGGTTTACAAGTGATGCACTGGTCATAAAAACAGTCCTCCTATCCTCCACTATTTACCATGACGTTATCAGGTGTATTACAAAAAACATAAATTAAACACAGAAATGCACATCCCTTTTCATTGTTTAAATGGTCAATGATGGTGAAGGTCTAATTAGAATTGACCGCAGCAGCATTTTTTTTATTCTTCACAGAAAAGTAGTTTTCAGACAAACAATGCATTTCATTGAGGATGACAAAGATAACGTTAGTAGCACTGAAATATTTATCTCTACAGTGGATTTATTGTTGTGGATAAAGTTTTACAAGTCTACACTGAACCTATACTAGGTTAGCTAAACGCTAGATTGCTAACTTGAGAGGCATGTAGCTAATGACAAGCGAGTTGGAGGATTGAACCCAATTTATTATTGTTGATTTTTTTTACAGCTCAGTTACAATAAACTTACCCTGCACTGTTCAGCAAAATATGCTAAACAGTTGTTCCCTATTTCAGCTGTGCTGAAAGTGAAACTTAAAGTGAGCAGCCATGACTTGAAAGTACAGTAGTCCATATGTGTCTTCTGTTGGATACAATGTACAATTATACCGTTTGCCACGAAGTACACGGCTCGTTCCTAGTGTTTACATCAGCCTATAATGGGACAAATATCACTGATACTGATAGGTCCCCCAAACACCTATGTCGCCCCTAATGATATATTGGTTGGCCTCTATAAAATACCAACAAAAATAATTTATAAATATGCTTGTTTAAAAAACTCAACAAAAAGCAGGTGTAAAAGACCTAAACACTGGAGTTGAATGGCAATAATGCACTCTTATTTTTTCTGCACCTGACCTGACCAGAAGTACCTTTGAGTGTGTTTGGGGTGTAGTGCTGATTTTACCCATGGTCATCAGTAACTGTAAAAAGGTCAATAATCCGGTTAGTCGGCCACACATACGTGAGCTAAAGCCAGTGTCTCAGTGGGCCACAAAACTGAAAGAAAATATACTTCTATTGCATTCCCACTGAACTCTGAATGTTTGCAGCAAAGAAGCAGTGCAGCTGCAGTTTGTGTGGCCATTAAAAAAAAAGTCATGGCCCATTTTGGCATGCACAGCTTGAAAACCTATATTCTACACCCACCTCATCCTGCGTTGTATCCAACTCAGCAGCTGCCCTACGTTTACGATTTGATCTACTGGAGTACACTTCAGAAATGAAGACAGGCAGACAGCAACTCAGACGAGGAAAGTAAGACTCCACAGGCGTTTTGAGACATTTTGGAAACCATCCCACAGATGTCATCCCCAACTAGAGGTCAGCAGCTCTGTGAGGTCCTGGTTTACCTCTGCAAAGTGTCACCATCAGAGAGGAGTGAAGGATGGAGCATCTCTGGCAGGCAAGCCCTGATCTGCTGTTTTTTTCCCAGATACAACTTTGTTCATTATTTATTTACTTATTTTTAATGAGGATACAATTTTTTCAAGTTTCCCTTCCTTGGGCCATCACACACAGCTGACTGACAGCCTGCAGTGAGGGGCTGCTTTAAGCTCCACATGACCAGAGAAACTGCCTCTGGCCTTAAACCACAGGAGTTCGCTGACAGAAATACTTTGATGTTTTAACACTGTGACTATTTGACATCATGGTTACCTCAAAACCAGAAACCAGATAATAACAAGTTACAAGCAATAAACATTTTAACCAACCTGCCCGAGTTTCTGAGCTTTCTTTATTTCATACAAAAAATGTGTCAGAGAATGCTGCTGACTTTCCATCTGTTAAACTTCTGACCTTGTTTTATTTATATTACAATTTAAACTGTGGTGATCAACTCAAGTAGTGATGCAAAGAACTTACATAAAATACTTCGATTTGAAAGTTGATGAGAAATGTTTGGAACTCCATAAATAATACGACTTTAAAATGAGAATAAGTCAATATATACAGTATTTTAATTGAGAGTATGTCTATGTTGCCTAAATAAAGGTTGAATGAATGTTTATTTTTCACTAGAATAAGCAGCATGTTCTGGTATAGCATCTTTTAATCCTCTGTCTGTTCAAGCAAAGCTTTTAATGAGGTTTTGTATTCATCTATTAACACAAACACTTGAATAATTCTTCAGATTACTAATTTATATTCAGCTCTACACACAAATTTACAACAACATTGATGAGCTGAGCAGGAAAAAAATGATTTGGTGAATTAAATTATTGATCCTTCAACTGGAAGATATCCACTGGATGACCTTAACCACTGGCAAATCTGAACTACTGGAAGATCTGAACCACTGGAACATCTGAACCACTGGAATACCTGAACCACTGGAATACCTGAGCCTCTGGAAGACCTGAACCATTGGAAGACTGGAGTCTCTGGAAGACCTGAACCACTGGAAGACTCAAACCACTGGAACACCTGAAACAATGGAACATCTGAACCACTGGAACACCTAAACCACTGGAACACCTGAACAACTGGAGTACCTGAACCTCTGGAACACCTGATCGAGGAACACCTGAGCCTCTGGTATATCTGAAACACTGGACGACCGGAGCCTCTGGAAGACCTGAACCACTGGCCAACCTGAACCAATGGAACACCTGAGCCTCTGGAAGACCTCAGCCTCTGGAAAATCTGAATTATTGGAAGACCTGAACCACTGGAACACCTGAACCACTGGAAGTCCTGAATCAATGGAAGATCTGAATCATTGGAAGACCTGAACCACTGGAACACCTGAAACAATTGAACATCTGAACCACTGAAAGACCTGAACCACTGGAACACCTGAACCACTGGAACACCTGAAACAATGGAACACCTGAAACAATAAAACACCTGAAACAATGGAACATCTGAACCACTGGAAGACCTGAACTACTGGAACACCGGAACCACTGGATGACCTAAAACAATGGAACATCTGAACCACTGGAAGACCTGAATCAATGGAAGAGCTGAACCACTTGTACACCTGAACCTCTGGAACACCTGGTCTAGGAACACCTGAGCTGCACCTTTCTTTTTCACTTCTGTAAATATCAACTTTCTGAATGTGAGCTTGCTTCTGTGCTGCATTGCTTTCTAGCATCATGGTCATCAGCTCTCCTCAAGGATGTGTGTTGAGCCCTCTCCTGTTCACTCTGCTCACATATGATTGTGCAGCTACCCATCCAG
>JARVLU010001073.1:22994563-23008193 GCA_031762415.1 Simpsonichthys santanae | reverse complement strand
AAACAACTTTGAACGGCCGTTTTAATGTGTTTTAATGTGTTTCCAAGCAGTTAGCTAACAAAATACCCTTAAAAAAACGAAAAAATAAAATAAAATAAAATGCTGCATAAAAAAAGGCAACAAACGGCGCAATGACATCACTGGGGGGCGGAGCCGTAAACGTGAAACGCCTTAAACCGATGACGCCGGAAACCGGGGACTACCTGTATATTGTTTGTAACATTAATAACACATTATTGCTACTTTCAACCAAAGTGTCTACAAATCCATAGTTTCTCAGTTTAAGATAATCTGAGTCTGAAGTGTGGTGTGAAACAAACATACATGCATTCCTTCAAGGAACTACAAATCTTTCTGTGTTGCATCGTGTTTTCTTTGTTTTGCTGCTAACGTTGCCAGCGTGCGGGTTTATAATCCTGAAACATATTCAGACAGTTTTCACGATGTTCCAGTCAGAATCGATAATGTGTAATTCAGCCCAAGTGATTGTTCTGCTGTACGGAGAGCTTATCTCCTTAAATCTCCACAGACCTGGACATATCTACATCACAGACCCTCCACTCTTCTGCTGTTCATAAAAACATGCTTTCATTTCACATATCAACTCCAAAGAACAACTGAGGCTGAGATAAAGAGTGTGTAGGGTAACATGCTGATAATAAAAACAGTCTCATAAACTAAAGAAACAACAGAGGAGGAACTGAATCCCTGCATCTTATCTCACGTGTGACCACCAGTTCAAGCCTGCCTTATCGCAGAGTTACACATTTAACATCACACACACTTCATCAGGACACAAGACTAAATCAGCCTGTCTGCATTATTTATTCACTGCAGCTTGGGTAAATAAAAACAACTACACACGTTTCTATGTTTAGCTCCTTTATCGTGTCGTTTTAGAGCTTCAGGGAAGCTCATCTTCTGTAAAGGACATTTAAAACATGTTGTCTTCATTGACTTGGCCTGAAAGATGAACACTGTGTGTTTATGCGTTACACAAATGTAGACCAAAATAAAAAGGGTTGTCTCTCACGTTAGCTTTTGGTAAACTAAACCCAAAAAAACCTTTAAGGTGAAATGTTTCAAAATGGCTTCTAGTGTCTGTGAATATATTTAAAATTAAAAGGGTTAGTATTTTAAGGTGTTTTTTTTTTTAAGTATTTTGCTTTTCAATTCTTATAAACAATAACACCACACGTTTAAAAACTGCATCTAAACATAATCTGATATATTTTAACAGAAAATAATGTGATTTTTTTTATTAAAATGTTTCAAAATGGTAAATATTTTAAGCATTTTAAGTCATTTTCAGTCATGCTCATACAAGAGGTAAACTACACGCCCCCAGTATATTTATTTTATGACCTTAAAGATGGTTAGAAACATGAATTACACACAATCAACCAAATGGAGCTACTTCTGTCTGAACAGGAGGCCTGTTAAAGAAATAAGAATGCCTTCATTCTCCTTTAGAGAAAAACATTTAGCAACCCCCCCATTCTGTTCACTGCCACCTTCACTCTCCCACCTAACAAACACCCCCCTCCACTCAGATGTTAAGACACAAAGAACTGGAGAAGCTGAAAACACATTTCTGCTTCACAGCATCTGTGTGTGTATGTGTGTGTGTGTGTGTGTGACAACATACACATAGACAGCTATGAAGGCAGCAGAAAAAAAAGTGTTTGTACTTTTTCTAATAAAAGTTTCTTTGTTTATGTTTCAGACAGTTTTAAATTCAAAGACAGGTGGAAGATCAAATAAGATAAGTGTTTTTTCCTTTTTTTTTTTTTTTTTTCTTTGAGCTTATCTGGCTTAAACCAATATAAAGTGTCTGTGTTGTTTGAATGTCAGAAGATTTTCTCTTCAAGGTTTAAGTTATTATTATTATTATTGTTGTCCCAAAGAACTCATCTGATTTGTTGCTGCCAATATGACAGATATTGAAAACAGACAAAAACATCAGAACATGAACTAGCACCTACATAGTGTCAATCAAAACGCTGCTAGCTACAGGAGTCAAGAACACAGATTTATTAGTTGTTTTAGAGCAGCTTAAAGCACATCTGATCCTGACTGGTGGAAAACAAACACGTCTAAACAGAAACGGTTGGACTGTTTCTGTTTTGAGTGAAAATCAAAGCTGGTGGATAAACGCGAGTGAAGTAATGACCTCCAGCCCCGGCATGTTTCCAGCTGTATATGTAAAACACGTGCCAGGTACCCACTTCAGGCACCAGATTTACACTGAGAAGGTCTCCAGGGCTAAAAGCAGCACAGCTAAATGAGGATTGTCAATGAGGATTGTGTCCATTTAGAAACTGAGAAAGACCACTGTTTGTTGGACACTATTGAAATAGAACAAGATTTTGTGTGTTTGTACTTTTGTTAGATGGTACTGGTGTGGGGCAGAAGTCCCTCTTGTGCACCATTACATTTAAAGTATTCAGACAAATTGAGGTCTCCCAAAAAGTTCAGTCAACAAAACTGAACTGAGCAGAAATACCAAAACTACAGAAAATATAGAGGAAGCATTTAAAGCACACACGTTTCAATCAGCTCCTTGGTTGTAATATTATGTAATGTAATATTCTCCTGTGCACAGGCTACCATGCAGCCCTCTGTAGGCAACAATTAATAATTATACAAGCCCTTTCTTAATAGTTGACTTAGTCTGAAGTCTCAGATTTATAAACAGCTCACCAGGCTGTGCATCTGTAAATAAAGATGGATGGATGGAAAACACACAAACTATAGGAGCTGAAATAATAAAAATATACCACAGCTTCCTCCAAAAATAGAATCAGCACCTCCAAATCTGAGGTCATGTTCCTCGGTTGGAAAAGTGTGGACTGCTCTCTTCGGGTCGAGGGTGAGGTTCTACCTCAAGTGGAGGAGTTCAAGCGGCTTGGGGTTTTGTTCACAAGTGAGGGACAAATGGAGCATGAGATTGACAGACGGATTGGTGCAGCATCTGCAGTATGGCAGACTCTCTACGGTCTGTTGTGGTGAAGAGAGAGCTGAGCTGTAAGACGAAGCTCTATGTCTAAGTTCCTATCCTCTCCTATGTTAGCAAACTCTGGGTGGTGACCGAAAGAATGAGATTGAGGATAAAGGCAGTTGAAATGAGTTTCCTCTACAGGGTAGCTGGACTCTACTTAGAGATAGGGTAAGAAGTTCAGTTATCCGGGAGAGACTCGGAGTAGAACCACTGCTCCTCCACATCGAAAGGTGCCAGTTGAGGTGGTGCGGGCATTTGGTAAGGATGCTCCCTGGGCGCCTCCCTGGGGAGGTGCTTCAGGCATGTCTGGCTGGGAGGAGACCCCGAGGAAGACCCAGGACACGCTGGAGAAACTATGTCTCTCGGTTGGCCTGGGAACATCTTGAAATCCTCCCAGAAGAACTGGAAGAGGTGGCTGTGGAAAGAGATGTCTGGACTTCCCTGCTCAAGCTGCTGCCCCCGCCACCTGACCAGAATAAGTGGAAGATAATGGATGGATGGATGGATGGATGGATATAATACAGCACAACTCATGTAAGGTCCATTAAATTGCACTAAACAGAAACAACTGCTTATAAATTACAGATACTGTTTATTAATGTGAGATATAATCTACAACATGATGTATTTTAATGACTCTATGGGACAACCATACAGAGAACATGTGCACGCCACTATGACATGAGAGAACCTTGGAAATATGAATTTACAGTGAGCTAATAGAAAATGAAGATGAAGTTTAAAACAGTTGTCTGCAAGAGAGCAGATAAAAAGCCTTAAAACTGTGAGAAATTAACCTGAAAGGCATGTAGCTGTTCAAATCTGACATTTTATGTAAAAAGAGTCTGAAAAACCATGATTTTTTTTTTTTTTTTTAATAAAGCAAACACCAACAGACAGAGTATCAAACAATGGCTACACAACAACCACCAAAACACTGAACAGCAGTTAAGTGACAGGAAGGACTAGAGAACCACCACATATGACAGATTTGGAAAAAAAAAAAAAGATTGAGATTAGCTTCTTACAACAATACAGAATAAAATCTCATTCTGAAAGAGTCAAATTCAACAATAACGCTGAAAGGAAAGAAAAAGAATGCTGATGGTGCAGAAAACAAAGACGTTTTGTGTAGCAAGACATCAGACTCATTTTAATATTTCTCTTATTTAAATGAAAATTGTGTCAATGACTGACATTTAAACTGAATACTGAGGAACAGAGTGGATAAAGATGAACTGAGTGGATAAAGATGAACTGAGTGGATATGACCGAACTGGATATGGATGAACTAAGTAGATAAGGATGAACTGAGTGGATACGGATGAACTGAGTGGATACGGATGAACTGAGTTCATATGGACTCTCAAACAGTTAAATGTGCTTTAAGTTCTGATGTCGCTCTAGTTCCTTTGGACAACATTCATGACAGTTTTTTTTTTCTTCTGTATTTTCCTCCCTTTTGTAATACAGTAATCCTTTCTTCTGCCCTGCTTGCTGATAGTGATAGTGTGTGTGTGTGTGTGTGTGTGTGTGCGTGCGTGCGTGCGTGCGTGCGTGCGTGTTGTGTGTGTGTCTGGGCAGGTGCAGTGGGCCATGTTGACAGCTTGTCCCTCCTCTCTTGCCACAGGCAGAACTGTCACCCCTGTCATTCAGGCCTCTGAACACAGCCATGAGGATATATGAGTGTGTGCTCTCAGGAGAGGGTCAGCTGAGTGTGAAGACACACACGCACACACAAGTAACATACTTTAGGCATGATGGGTGCTTCACAACCTCAGCCTGGGAGGACAGAGCATTCAGGGATCACAACTTTACAACAGCTGACACAGTGATGCAGCAAAGAAACAGAGGTGTGCGTGTGTGTGTGTGCGTGCATGTGCATGTGTGTAAAGATGTACACACTTGCAGCAGGGTATAAAATGACATCTCTGATGCAGACAACCAAACAAAGCATTGCGGTCCTACTGAGTATCATAGCTGGACATATTTAGAGTGAACAAATGAGACATTTAACTTGTGACAAAAAACAGAGTTAAATCACATAAAACTAGGATCTGTTCTCTCGTTGTCACAATGTAAGGTTTAATACAACTGTGACTACAATATGAACACATTTATATGCAAACAGATATGCGTGAAACTGGGAGAAAAAATAATCTTAAAGCTGCTAAAACATAATTTTTAGGTTGAATAAATATCAAAAGTATAATAAAAATACACAGACTGTGACAGAAGGTAAGACTCAGTCTCTGCCCCCTCACCTGGGCCTACAAAGGACCTAAGAGATCATTTTACCATCACACATATTGATAACAGTTTTTCATTCCATTAACACTTGGAGCTTGAATCAGAAAAAAAAAAAAAAAAAAACCAGATCCAATTAAGTTTAATGGCGATACTTCCAAACAAAGAGCAGCAGTTTTACAGTTGATTCATTCCGAGTGTGTACCTTACATGTGTAACATTTATACACCCAAGGCAGGAACCTGTCAGTATACTACAACAGCCATCCATCCATTATCTTTAACCGCTTCTTCCTTTTTGGGGAACTGGGATCACTGGTGCCCATATCTAGCCTTCACTGTGCAAGAGGCAGGGGACACCCTGGACAGGTCTCCATCCATCACAGGGACACATCAGCTCTACCTGCCTCCTATACTATAAAAAAAGTATAGGAGGCACTTCAGTGCATTGATATCCACTTCTAAATGGGTTTCTTGACATCTTACTCAACTGTTAACTTTAATCAAGCAAAAACAGAAGTATGCACCCACACCAACTTTGTATCGAAACAACAAGCTCGGTAACGAGAGGTGTGCCGCTACGTTCAGTGGCGTTTCGAGTTATCATGACAACGTATTTCATAACTGCCAGTGAGAGGTCACAAATAGAGTGTGAAGGTCTGTGAATATAAAAACTTTTGTTAGCAAACAAACTCTTCCTACTGCCAAATTCTTCAAAACACAAGACTTATTGTCTTCTTTCAACCAGGGTCTTTGTTACTGCTGCAGGATCAGTGGTTCACCGGTACTCACAATGACACTCAGAAGACAGAGTGAGACCACTGGAGCAGCTATTCTGTTCCAATTTGTCTGTATGGCAATTTACTGTTAAATCAGGAATCATAATCCATGCCATCTGATGAATAAATTAATCTGAAACCTTTGATGATGGATGCTGTCGATCATGGCGCATAAGACTCATAACTGGTTGTAACTACTGTACCCACCACTGCACCTTGTATTTACTGGTTAACTGGTCATCATTAACTTCATGCAGACTCTCTCACTGCTACATTTTCATATTTAAATCACTTCTTGGTCTATTGCTTTCACACATCTCCTCCTATACGTCACGTCTTTGGTGCAGTTACAGCGTGCGCTCTCAAGCCATCATTACCTGCAGCGTCCCCTCAGTGTGGACTGAACTAGACAAAAAGGTCTTTTCTTACTCTACTCCTGGAACACTTTGCAACAAGATCTGAAGCTGTCAACTTTGACCTCTCTAATGCAAAAATCAATGCAGACACGTTCCTGTTTTTAGTATTTTACCTTGTTTCATAATGTAACTTGATTTTATACTGTTTTATATCACTACTTTTATTTACTTTTTATTTGATATGCATTTTATGGCTGTTTATTGTTGTGTGCACCTTATCCGTTGTTTGTCGAAAATAGGTCTCTTGAAAATGAGTCCTCGTGACTCACTGAGACTAATCTGTATGAATAAAGGTTGAATGGATGTCTCAGATGATTTGTGCTCTCAGTTTGTATAACCTGATTCAGGCAGTCCTCGGTTTAAGTTCGAGTTCCGTTCCTATGCATTGAACGTAACCCGATTTGAACGTAAACTGGAATTGATCGCACGTGGCGATCGTTAGTCCGGATTTTGCCCGTAAACCGCGAAAATACATGTAAATGTATGCTAACGCTGCACCGCACACCCATTTATCGACATGGGACTGAACACGCGTACAAACTGTTCCATAAACACACACAGAACTTATTTACAAACAGTTAGCTAACACATTACACCACACATTCATAAAACGTAATGACGCATTTAGACCGTAACCCGACTTCATTGTTTTCAACGGGGGTCGAACGTAAGTCCAGAAATTCGTAAACCGGATGATACGTAAACCGAGGACTGCCTGTACATTAAAACGTATTAAGAGCTCAGACGTAATTGCCTTATTTTTTAACCCTCAGCTGAGCAAAGTTACAAAGTTTTCACAACAGTGTTTTATCTGCAACATTTAGGAATGATACATGGCTGAGAAAGGTTCTTTGACAGAAATCCAACTTTTAACAACCAGTATTTTCACTATTTACAGACTGAAGTTGTTTAGCATGTGTATTTGTTAGCTGCTTCTGTGGTAGGAAAGACTACACCTTTTGTTTTAAACACTACAATTAGGTCATGATGTTCAGGAATAACTGTGGGCTACAACTCCACTGTTTAAATTACACCTAGACGGCTCAGAGGGGACTACACAGGGTCAGGAAAACTTTAATACCATCCTCATTTCCAACAACAAGACACTAAATCTCATGTTGACACGGGCTGCAACTAAACAAGCTGGAAGGTGTTCTGATCCAAACCCTCTGCTCCGAGTGGACTCAGAGGGTTCGACAGTCAAAGAGCCGGGGTACACTGTGTGTCCACTGGGGGCGTTGGCCCTAAACAAATTGCTCTGCCAGCTTTCTGCCCACTGCTCTTTTCAATGCTGATGGATGGGCCTTGTTCAGCACCATCTGGCTGAAGGATACCTCACATTAATCATCAAACGCACACACACACGCACGCGCGTACACACACACACACACACTCACACAACCACCTTTGAAACATACAAACAATAGATGAGAGCAACTGTAATTCATATAAACACACAAGAGAACATTTAACACACACTTCAGCACAAAATACAGAGGCAATGTGGAACAAAAGGAATGAAGCCAACAACAACAAAACATTTTACACTTTTATTGATGTTTATATCTGTGTTCTGGTTTCCCATTTCCTTTAGTTGTAACTCACAGTTAGTCATGGGACGTTAGGACACAAGCTTGGTCGACAAAAACAAATTATTTAGTTTAAAACTCGTTCATTTGGTTTGAAGCCTGAAGCTTCATAAAGCTTCACCACAATCTCCACAACTCTTTACTAAACTTCCCCATGCCCACAGAGGACAACTTGAATTCTGTTTTTAAGACCTCAACTCTTCCCTTCCATACACACACAGCACACACAAACACACACAAAAAAACCACAGGCTGAGTGAGAGCCTTAGATAAATGTAATGCAAACAGAGCGATAATATCTTTGTATGGCAAGCCAATATGAGCTTTAATCCAAGCTGATCTGCTCCAACATGTCCGTGGTGTGTGCACGTGAGCAGGGACCAGCAGCGTTGTGGTTGTTCTGTGAGGACGCAGGCTTGGATCTCGTGTCACTGGCTTCGTGCTGTAAGCACATTTATTGACTCACATTCGCAATGAAATTAAATTATTCAGCATTTAATGTAAATGGAGGTTTCACTAGATTTACAAAAAAAAACATGCCTTTATTTTTAAACATATGAAACAACATGAAACATTCAAGAGCCAAATTACTTCAAACACATTGCCTTCACTGATACCGTTGTATATATTTTTAAAAAGACAGCTGATTTTAAGATGTAATTATGACTTAATGGCAGGTATATGATGCTATTAAATGTGGCATGACTTCTGAATAGTTTTTAAAAAATTATTCTTGTAATAGGTCAACAAAAGTGAACATTTTCACTAAAAACACAAAAGTTGCTCTTAAAAACTCAGTTTATTGACCTGAAGTGGAATTTCTGCCTGTTTCTGTGGGCTGCATGTTTTCTACCTGACATCAAGCCTTTAGCAGTGTAGTGTTTAAACTGTAGCTCATACATTAATAATGTCTGACTGACCCTTGGTTTGTTTATAATGAGTAAAAATGGGACCAGAACATATTTTTATGTTGAGAGGACTGGAGTGACTGTCGTTCCATGGCTGAAAGATGGTGTTATTTGTTCTGACTGAACTGGAAAACACAAAAAATCCTGCTGGAGAAGAAAAAAAAAAAAAACGTCACTGATCAACATCTATCTCTGCCTGCAGGAATCACCATCTCCTCAGAGACACACGGTTGTCCTGTCCTTGTCCACTACCGTATCCTGATGTCAGTAGAAACACAGGCTTGTCCAGTCCTACAACACTGTTGTCCAAGCTTAAGATAAACTCTCCACAGCTCTAAAGCCACTGTAATGACAGCAACGTGAACCAGGTGAGTCAGGCACTGAACCAAGCCCTCTTCTCTGTGGGAAGAAGACTCTAAATACTCAGAACTTCAGAGTTAAGAAGAAGAAGAAGAAGAAGAAGGAAAGGAAGAAGAAAGTGCTACTATGTGTTGTCATCATTATATGTTTCTCTACAATGATGAAATTACTACTCTGCATTTAACCCATCACACGTGAGATGCACCCAGGTGGGGTAGTGGGCAGCTATGTAAGCACCCGGGGAGCAGTTAGGGGTTGGGTGTCTTGCTCAAGGACACCGTGACAGGTGGGCATGGTGGGGAGTTGAACCTGTGACATTCTGGTCCCAAGCCAGCTGCTCTGCCTCTACACCACAGCCGCCCCATTTCTTATGTGAACCACAGTGTTTGTTAAAAAAAAAACAACAATAAAACCCCACAAAGATCCAACTCAGCTCAAAGACTAAAAGACGTTACCTTGTGGTCGTAAGGGTTGTAGGAGTGGAAGACTTCGGACAGTTCCTTTGTTCTTTGCTTCTTCTGCAGACGGAGACAAAAACATAAAGAATATGATGAGCAAAGTCACAAATCATGTTAAAATATCTGTTTAAATGAAGTGGGACTTTTTAAATGTTTAGATTTTAATGTTTTTTTTTAACAACTATATATTTTATTATACAAACTGTGTCTGATGCTAATGATCAGCCCCAAAGGAAACATTTCCCTCTGTCTATCTTTCTATATTTTAATACTGATCCAACATCTGGCTATTGGCCTGTCCTCATCCTCTGCCTGCCTTGTAAAGAAAAAGTCAACATCACGTGGGATTCATGTTGAAAACCAGCTTCATATAAGAGTTTACTGAGTAGACTTTAAAAGAAGATAAAATAAAACATGACGATGTGCTTACGGCAGTGTTCACATGTTTTTATTAAAGCTGCAGACAGAAGTGTGGGAAAATATTTGATTTGTTCTGCAGCTGCGGCAGGATAAAGCCCATAAATTGTCAAAGTTTGTCCTCGGCTTCGCTGGTCTGTGACGTGGAATGAGACGGACCAGAAAAAAACATGGCAGAGGAGACAGCTGTCGCTACATTAGACTGATCAGACCTAAACATGAAACATGCAATAGATTTATAAAGGAGGACAAGTTCATTTCCTCTTTCACACATCTTGATTTTTTTTTTTACTTTGCTCTGTATTTTACAGTTTGTAATCAGTGTCCTTAGACCAGATCATAAGCTTCTAACACAGATGCTCGACTCCAGAGGAGAAAAATGATTTAATCACATGCTGATTATATGTAGTGAAATTGTGAGTGAAACGTAAACTAGAAAGAAATCCTGTTTATTAAAAAGTGTCCTTGTTGTCTCGGCTAAATTTGACATGTCCTTTCATCCTGTCCCTTCATTGACATCCATCCTTCTCTGAACATAATGCAGCCAGTAGTGCTCATCAGTCTTCCTGCCCTCTGTGCACCTCATCGCTTGTCTTGCCTCCCTGTGGTCCATTTCTACCATCTCCTCTGTATTCACACAAGGCTCCTCTGATCCTCCAGTCCTGTAATCGTTGGCCTCATCTCTCTGTGCTCATCTCGTTTTCAGAGCATTCCTTCTCTCTTCCTCGACCCGAGGCTGTCCTGAATCCTTACATCGTCCTTTCTCTCATTTCATTTGACTTTTCCATGTTCTGTTGTTATGTTTTTCCAAAGGGGGGGAAAAACTAATCATTCATCCTGCACTAGTTCAACCATTCTTCCTTTCTGTTCCACTACAAGTTCCTACTGTGATCTTTGTTTTTGGGCCCGGAGCTCCTTGAACGAGAACAATGCTTCCATCATTCCTCTTTAGCACTATTGTCCCTCTCCTGCAAACACCTCATCAGTTTCTTCATCATTGAGCATCCTGAGATGTTTGTTATTGTGCGTGTTAAGACAGATGTTACTACAGGCAGGACTTTGTCCTCCATTGAATACACTGAGGAATTTCTTTATTTAAACAACAAAAACGTAAACACAAACGTACAGACATGTACACACAAGAAAAAAAAATTCAGTTTATTCTGTTATTCATCTTGGGAGTCCAAATCCACACATGTGAGAGAGGAGAGCCTGTTCCATCTCTGAATGTTACATTTTATACATTCAATATAAAATATTTAGATGTTTTAACATGTTTGTAGGTAAAACATGAGAAAGAAATGTCCTGTATATTTAAGAATGGTCTTTACCCGTCAGCAAGAAATATGCGTGTTTGTGTGTGCACGTGTATGTAGTCACTAAAGTGAAGATGTTACTCCTGCATGTTCAGCACTGTCATAGAAATCTATTCTGGTCACAACTCTGAACGTGTCTCTGTTACGATGACGGACAAAGGTTGTTGTCTTGATATACATCTGTTGTTGTCACCAGAGATGAATGTTGCTTCTAAAAGAAGCTGACATTACACTTCTGTAATGTGTTCATACAAACATTACACATCTGTAATGTGTTCATACAAACATTACACATCTGTAATGTGTTCATACGAACATTACACATCTGTAATGCGTTCATACAAACATTACACGTCTGTAATGTGTTCATACACACATTACACATCTGTCATGTGTTCATACAAACATTACACATCTGTAATGCGTTCATACAAACATTACACATCTGTAATGTGTTCATACAAACATTACACGTCTGTAATGTGGTCATACACACTTTACATGTCTGTAATGTGTTCATACATGTTATATGTCTGTAATGTGTTCATACACACAGTACACATCTGTAATCTGTTCATACAAACATTACATATCTATAATGTGTTCATACACACATAACATGTCTGTAATGTGGTCATACACACTTTAAATGTCTGTAATGTGTTCATACACATGCTACATGTCTGTAATGTGCTCATACATACGTTAAACGTCTGTAATATGTTCATACACACAATACACATCTGTAATGTGTTCATACACAATTATGTCTGTAATGTGTTCATACACATTACATGTCTGTAATGCCATACACACATTACACCTCAGTAATGTGTTCATTCACATGTTACACATCTGTTTTATGTACATAAACATTACACATCTGTAATGTGTTCATACACACATTACACCTCAGTAATGTGTTCATTCACAGGTTGCACATCTGTTTTATGTACATAAACATTACACACATGTAATGTGTTCATACACTCGTTACACGTCTGTAATGTCATACACACATTACACCTCTGTAATGTGTTCATACACAGGTTACACATCTGTTATATGTACAAAAACATTACACATCTGTAATGTGTTTATACGCACAATACGTTTGAGAACACATTACAGACGTGTAATGTGTTCATATACACGTCATATTTCTGTTATATGTTCATACACACAATATGTTTGTTGTGTGTTTGAGAACACATTACAGACATGTACAGTAATATGTTTGTACACACATTACACAACTGTAATGCGTTCATACACACGTTACACGTCTGTAATTAGTTCATACGTGTTACATAATCTGTAATATGTTCATACAAATGTTACATGTCTGTAATATGCCCATACACATGTTACACATCTGTAATATGTTCATACCAATTTTAAATCCTGTAACCTGATCAAACACTCATTACACACATGTAATGTGTTCATACACACATTATACATTTGTAATGTGTTCATACACATGTTAAATGTCTGTAATGTGTTCATACACGTTACACTACTGTAATGTGTTTATACACACATTATACATCTGTTTACGTTCATACACACATACAGATCTTGTTGCAGTGTGTTCCAGGATGATTGAGCAGAAGAGGAGAAAGCCTTTTCCAAGTTCTGTGCCAACTGAAGGGACACTGAAATAATTTAAATCCTGGAAAAATAGGTTGTACCTGAACTGTTTTTGTGACATCATAGAATACAGACATGGTGGCAGCATACTGACGATGGATTTGTAAATAAAAGTGTGCCAGCGTAGAAGTCTACAGATAGATAATGATTTAAAGTTATTTCCCACTCTCACCCTTTAGCCTGGATTAAAACATATAGAACAGCTACTTTGTAGATCAACTGACTTTATAAAGGTAAACATCACTCTGACGTCACAAACTGAAGTGATGTGATGTCTTTTGTACAATCACAGGACTCAATCACATGAAAGCTCAAAATGAACCATTAGCTTATCCTTAAAATCCATTAGATGACTTTACCTGAGAGGTGATTTCCCTCCTTATGATGTCAGTTCTGACTCGGAAACAAGCGGCGCAGGCACACACACACACACACACACACACACACACACACACACACACACACACACACACACACACACACCCAC
>JARVLU010001073.1:22946313-22958435 GCA_031762415.1 Simpsonichthys santanae | reverse complement strand
GTGGAAGGAGAGCGGCTGATCTTTAAAGGGGGGTGGGGGGTGCGGGGGTGTTGCATGGCCTTTTCAGCTTCTATCACAGCCACTCACATGATGACGTTATAGAAGTGCTGAGCTTCTTCAGACAGCAGGCTGTTATCTGGCCTTTACTTAAACGTGAAGGATAAATATACTTCTGAGCCCTCATCATCATCATCATCCTCACATTTCTATCCGGCAGTAATCGTCGTGACAGGAAGGGTTAGAAACGTGAGAAAAAAAGCAACGGGAGAATCTCATGTTTAAAAGAAAATAGAATTTAAAGATTAAAAAAAAAAAAAGAACTCAAAACAGGAACAAAAAATATATAATTTCTTAATTAGGTGTTCTCTGAATAGTTTTATAAAAACACTGAAGGAGAGGCAAAAAGCAAAGCATCAAATGAAGACAGACCTGGGGACTGGGCTGGAAAAGAAAGAGGGAGAAAAGGAAAGGACGAGTTGAAGAAGACGACCTCTAGCTTTCTTTATGTAGGTTAATTGACAGAGGAGTTAAAAGTAAAATGAGAAAAATAAAAACATCTACCATTCAACTCAGAGCGAGGACGTGAACAATGAAGAGTTGGTAACAAACGAAACAATGCTTTAATGTCCGCGCACACAGACCACACCAACTGTGTCATCCTGCTCTATTTCTAATTATCAGTTAATTGTTATTCCCTCTCGTTAGGAGGGAGGGGTTTAATTGTAATGTAGCCAAGCAGAAAGTCTACCTATACATGCGGGGGACAATTAGCCAACTCCATTAACCCCCGGTTAATTACAGCCTCCACAGCACTTTTTTTACACTTCTTTTACCCCTCTCATCTATTCCCAGGATTTCAGCCCGAGGTTTTTATTATTATTTTAATTTCTGCCCTTGTTCCACTTATCTATGATCTAAATCATCCTCGATTTCCTTTAGTTCAAATTATACTGAGCTGTGGACATTAGTGCACATAAAATGTATTTTATTATTTCTTGATCTCCATGATCTTATATGCCTTCATTTCTAATTTCAGTTTAAATTTTAAAAACTATTCTGATCACATTTAAATGTAGAGCAGAGTAAAACGAGGAACTGATCAACCAAAGTTCTGCTGGAAGTTGACCACAACCACAAACTTCATGTAGCTTTGACTGGGTCAGTGATGAGATAAAAGGGATATTTCAGAGCTTTTAAAGTGGGGCAAGAATATCTCCCTTGTTGTAGAAAGCTCTGTAATCAACCTCAGTTTGAAAAAATAAAATAAAATACAGTTTCCTTCTGAGCTGATGGCTGGTCAGAGCAGAGCAAATAGCAAAGCAGATCAAAACAACTGCCCTTTAAACCTTGTGGTGCTACTGTGAACCAGGAACTCATGTTTCTGAAAACCAAGAAATGTCTAATGTTGTGTGTAGTGAGGCCAGATGACTGGACCTTTTCAACACCAGAACCAGTTTATTATGGGGGGGGGAATGGCAGGGTGAATATTTTGACCAAATCCTCACATTAGTTAAAGGCTTAGGAGATTTTATTTAAAACCTGTTCAATGTCGCCAAACAGGAGGCCAAAAACTCCTGATTAAATGTACCCACATTCAATTAAATGCTGTTCTTGAACCCAACAGATTAAATCCAAAAGCTTGGCCGCGCTGTAAAAGTACCAGTCTGAATTTTTGACATTTTGACTCCCTGGTGTTTAAATCTGAAGCACCTGGTAAAGCATAGCAGCTGTTTAAAGCAGAAAGGGGTCACAACGGATCGGTGCCAGTTAACAGGTTGGAACTAAAATCTCCAATGTACAACCTAAAAAAAAAAAAACATGTCCCAAGCTGTGGGCGACATTAAGGGTCAGACGACTGAGTCAGAACCCAACAATGAGACCAATGAGACCTGTTGGACCAGTTCACTGCCTCACCCACGTGACCTCATCTACTCCTCACTGGGAGCAAAAACCTGATCCAGAACTTCATTCCTAGCACATCCCTGTGCTAGAAATGGTCCTAAAATGATGCAGGGGTGGGGGTCTTGACAGGGAGGTCCTGGTTATGTTTATCAGGAATTCATTGACATTGGAAAACAAGACATTATCGATAGATAACTTAAACCAGAAAACATGCTTGTTTCTCTGACACTGTGGGTCTAAAGACACATTTTGATCAGTAGGAATAATTTTTCTGTAGCTGTTTTCCCCATATCCTCCAGACTCATCTGCCAATCAATTACTGGGAGTTGAATTGTCTGAAATCCCAACACAAATGTAGATGTAGTTTGTTCAAGATGGAGGAACTGAAACAGGCGAACTCAAAAGGAAGAACAGGGTAAACAATGTTCATTGTTCCTTTAGAAGAGACAATCATGACTGATAGAATTAGGCTGTTAAAGAGGGCACAATGGGTTTAAATGGACTCATTAGAGGAGAATAAAATGAACTAATGATTGGAAGAGGTCTGCAGCTAAACTGCTCAGTAGGCAGAAAGAACGACCATTTAATTTATTACAGTATATCTGAGCAGAAATGTTTATCACAGAGGACTATGGGTGAAAAATAAAGGAAATAGTATTCAAAGCTCAAGTATTTAGTTTTTGTTCATCGTTTTAGAAGAAACAAGCAGAATCTGACTATTTCTGTTGGGATTATGTTGTAGAGACATATATGAATGAACACAAAGACAACCAGGAGATTTATTTCTCCTTTAGGACCACAGAGTCAAAGACCCACTGTTAAGCTAAAGGCTGAGTTTAAACATGAAAGCAAACTAAAGATCTGGCGAACGGTGGTAAAGTGAATAGGTGAGTATGTGTACACATCTCTGCGTACCTCCAGGTGCTCCAGGATGTAAGGTGGGTTGGTCATGCCCAGCCTCAGCATGGCACCTTCAGGAACTTCCTCCACCAACCTCCACAGCAACGTGGGCAGGTCCGTCCCCACGTCTCTACCATACGCCCCGGTGTCCTCGCTGGTCAACCAGATCTCACACACTCCCTCTGCAGCCACATGAACAAAGAAATCTCAAGTCAGAACAATGTTAGCTGTTGTTTAGGTGGTTTTCTTCTCAAAGCTGCAGGGATAACGCAACAGTTTAGTTTTAAACATTCATGTTTTTAATCTATTTCTAAGCCATAACTCCCATGGGGGGTGTTCTCCACTGTGACTGTAGCTACCAAGGAACTTAAGTGAATCTCATGTTTTCATTTCATTCATTAAGATGACACAACATCACCTGTTGAAGGTAATAAATGTTTAAGCTCTGGGCTAAAGCCTGGGGGAAATTTGAATCTGAGTACCGGTAATAAGGTTGAGTTTTCCATTATATTTTGTAAAAAGTAATCAAATGTAAAGCTGCAATGACTATAAAGAAATGCTGGCACTTAAAAATATCTACAGTATTCACAAACATTGTCAGTGTTCACAGAGCCTCAAAAACTCTAAACCAGGGGTGTCCAATCCTGGTGGGCCACTTTCCTTCAGCTTTGAGGTCTTTTCCAGACCTGATAGTCTAGTAGATTCGGCTCGATTGGGGACCAGAATTCGGAATATTTGTTTACATTTCAGCTGGTGAGGTTCACATTCACACTGCACTGAGTCAATTCCCTCAAATTCCTATTTCCCCCCTCACCTGTGGTGGCGCTGCACCAAGAACTACTGAAGGAAACAACATAAAAACATCTGAAGAAGACACTTCTTATTCTTCTGGAAATATAAACACAAATGGAGTGGCGTCAAATTTTAGTGGTTTTAGGAGTTCTGCTTTGTCATTTTTCAACAATGGACTCAGTATGAGCGGAAGATGAGACAGAAGACCATGGATAATGTTGTTTTTCACACAAGGCAGCTGAAACGGCTTCGTATGAGGTATGAGAAATGCGTGTTTGTTAGATTGAATTTTCCCAGAATGCCCTTCGGTGTAGTCCACTTCCTGTTTTTGAAGCGGTCTCCAGTCCGCTTGCATTCACAATGCATTCAAACCGTGCTAGAGTTCACTTCAACCAAACCAAGACCGCATCAGAGTTCGATTGCACATTCACACCTCCCTAAATGAACCAAACTGTCTAGGTAAACGGACTAGAGTTCGATTAAAGCGGACAAAACAGGGCTGGAGTGAATGCACCCTTGCAACCTTTGTGTTGGAGCAAAGGAACATCTAAAACATGCAGGATAGTGGCTCACCAGGATGCTTAGGACACTCCTGGTCCAACATTACATTCAATTTCTAAAACAAACT
Source organism: Simpsonichthys santanae (assembly GCA_031762415.1). Taxonomy (NCBI): domain Eukaryota; kingdom Metazoa; phylum Chordata; class Actinopteri; order Cyprinodontiformes; family Rivulidae; genus Simpsonichthys; species Simpsonichthys santanae. The sequence continues at coordinate 22,954,213 of JARVLU010001073.1, read as the reverse complement.
TGAACTCTCTTTTGGAGATCAATCTTTTCCAACCGTCCAGTCGGAGGGCAGTTCCTGAAACATTTTGCAGACAGTCAACAACATAGGTAAATCTGTGGCTGAGGTGGTTCATACTACATCATCCTGTCATAATGACATTTATTAACCTTTATCTAACCAGGCAAATCCCAGCATGGAATAACCCACAGAACATCCTGAATGAAGAGCCCAGTGACTTGTAACTAATTTGACTAATGTTATGAAGTGTTTTTTCTTGTTCAAAATCCTCCAGCTGTTTGGTAGAGTCAGAGAAAACAAAACCATCAGTTTGTGTGAAAAACCTAAAGCAATAATCCTGTCACCTATATAAAACTACGTAAAGTTAGGTCACAGCAGCTATAAGTTCAGCAAACACTTGTTTAGATAAATAAATAATATAAACTTGTCTGCCTTGAAATATTGGGTCCATAATTAGTCCTAATTTTTATAACAAGCTCTGTGGTGATTCTTAGATCGTTTCCTCTGGTGTAATCATGTTTGTCAATGCAGGGGTCACTTTTGCACAGCGTGGGACTCTTATTGTTCTGATTAATATTTGCACTGTGGTCCTGTTCCTTCAAACCACTTACATGGAATATTTTCTTCATCCTGTGAGTGGTGGTAATGTGTAACCTTCAATAAAGTCATTGGTGTTAACCATGATGTTCAGTAAACTATATAGAACTGTATATGATGGTATGGCTGTGGACAAATGATCAATATATATTTTCTGTTTGTTCTGTTTTATTGGAAGTGGCCGGGCCAAAAAATAAAATTAAATGTTGCCACAAAAAGTAGTTCCTCCTCATAAACACAATGAATTACTTAATTACTTAGCTTGTAGTGTATTGTTTTGTTCTGTGAGTTTTGGGGTATTTAGGCTACTTTAAATGGAACATAAAACGTACTGTAGTGATTTATTCTAGGGGTGCCCCACTAAATCGTCCGGCCGATTTATCGGACCAGATTTCCTTAAATTTGGGAGATCAGACAAAACTTACATGAGAAACAGATTTTACCTATTTTTTTTGTCATTTTAACAACAATTGTCTAAACTTCATTTATATTTCAGAGTACGACAGTTAAAACAAGTTTGTACTGTTTCTAGGATATTGTTCAAGGGTATGTTTTCAATCAAAAAATATAGGAAAATTGAAGGTGCATTGTGACCTTATAACACATGACAGTGTTGCTTATAAAACAAAATTGTTACTGGCCAATATCGAAATCAGCAGGTCAGGCTTTTAGGAATCTGTGATCAGCCAGAAAACTGCAATCGGTCCACCCCTAATTTATTCTTTTTATGTTTTTATTGTCTCTATTCACCAATGGCTCTACCACATCCACCTGCCAGCACTGATCAGAACTCCAGGGAGCACCAACAGAGTCTTACTGGGGTAAAATAACCCTGATGTGTTCGTGTTTGACCTTACAACACACTGATGACCAAATCTGACTGTGCTTGTTATTCATTTAACACCATGCAGGCCGAACCCCATGAGCTAATGGGTCAGATATTGCCCGTGGGCCACCGCTTGATGCTCAGTGACTTAAACGCTTTACGTTTCTGTAGAAGTCTTTTTCATGACCGTCAGTGACAAGTTTTAAAAATACCCAGTTTGCAAGCAGTCATTTCAGGAACGGGAAGGTCATAGGCACCAACTTCACAGTTAATTAGTGCAACACTTCCTGCTGCAGTCGAACGATCTGTCATTGGGCGGCAGATCTGAAACACTCTACTGTCTGCTCAAGCTATGTGGCAAGACATATTATAACACGCACGTGCACAAAAATAGATTTGCACTCAAAGAGGCAAAAAGTCCAAGAGCGCATGCATCAAGAAAATACACAACCACCATTATCATTAACTGTGCACAAACAGACAAAGACAAATGTAGCCATTTAGATAGGAGAGATGATGATTGGCTAATTGGACTGTGTGCAGGTGTGTATGTGTGTGTGTCTAACAGAGATACAAACCACGTGTTTAAAGCCTAACATTAAATGATGACTCTGTGAGGGTCAGGAGTTGAATAAAAAGGTTTCTGGTGATCATCATGGTGGAGGTAAAGATGCATTACAGAGTCTGGAGTCCCCCATGTCACCAACAGCATCATACCAGCCACCAATCACACATGCTCTGATAAGATCGAGCGCATAAACATGAAAACACACAAACACATGGCACAAAAATAATTTTCTTGGTGCAGCACTCATTGTTTCATTTTATCTTTAAATAATTCTTTGTCATTTGTGCGAAGGTCATTTCTCTTTGAGTTTCATCTCTTATTACAGATGTAGGAACAATCCATAGTTCTACTGAGGGCCACCCAAAAGCTTTAGGTCAAGCTCCACGCAGGGACATTTTATTAACCTCTACAATTACTCATAATTAATGTGAATCTCTGTTAAAACATAATTAAAGTGCTGCTTTGCCAGAGCACATTCTGTTACCCGTGGTCAGTCATATTTGTAGTACAGTATTTTAGATCTGAGAGAGAAAGCAGAGAAAAAAACCTCCTGGCAGCTGATGTCAATTTGTGTGGGAGGAATTACGCCAGTCGAACTGACATGTCAAGACCTTTGACTGCATCATCTGCATCCTGGGAGTATTCCTACATTTAGCACATCAGCTAAATGCTATTTTTTAAGAAGCAGGTCTGTCCCTGTAGAGTCTTGGCACCGCCGTTTTTTTAATGCAAGGCCAGACATATTAATATAGTCTGAGAGCTGAATTAGTTCCTCGATTAAAAAAGAAACAACATTCCTGAGATTCCAGCAACACAAAGCTGCCGAGGTAGCAAGCTTGTGTATTGTCTGCTAACACAGATCTCTTTGTGACTTTGTTGTTAATTGTGCTTAGAGGAGAACGATGCTTTGGAAAAGTCTCATGTTTACTCAAGGCCACAGGCCTAAATCTCCAGATAAACTCAATAGCCTGCCCAGTAATTTGGCCTCTGGCTGGAACATCAGTTCATTTCTACGAGGTGTACCAATGATGTTGTTGTTGGCCACACATGCTTTTCCATGAGGAAAAACCTGCTTGTTCTTTCTTTATCTGGTGTGATGCACACCATGCAGCTGCATCCTATGGGCGCATCACACAGAAAGCCTGCAGTGGTACGGAGCAAACATAAAAAAAAAAAAAAAAAAAAAAAAAAAAAACTGGCGAGTATGTTACATGTTTTATAGGATTTACATTGAAAGATTATTGTAAAAAGATTAAACAAGCATTAAAATGTAAATGTACCCGAGATAGCCAAAGGCTAATTCTAATCAGAAGTCCTTGTGCCTGAAATATTAGTATATAATAACATATTCGGAGATTAAATTGAGGTCTCGTTCACACACAAAAAAAGCAATTTATCAAAAACAACTTCTTTGTGCAATTTCTAAAAATATCCTTGTAAACACACCGTTTTTTTAAGTATTTACATCCACACAAAAACACCACAAGTGACCAAAAACGCTTTAGCATGCTGTCATGTTGTTTAAATGAAACGCTGCCACAAAAACACACAAACACAGTAAACATAACGTGTAACATGCACATTAACCTTTAGCATGCTGGGTGTGAAATGTCAACACAACAAGAAGAGGTCACCTTGGGTCATGGGTCAGATTAGAGGCAAGGCAATGACACCATCTAATTTTTTTAAAAGGTTGCGTTTTGGCCGTGTGAACAACATCACAGAGATGGTTTTTCAAGATACTTTTCTCTCTGGAACACGTTTTCAGAAAATATCATTTGAGGGCTCCTAGAAAGCTGTTTCCTTGTGAACGGAAGGTTGAAATAAAACTAATGCAAGCCGGTTCAGTGTCGTCGATGCAGGCAGACAGTGAAAGCTTTGATGTACTCTTCTGGTGCTGACCCAGCTCAAGATCCCAACACTAAACAAAGTCTGTTAAACAAGCGTTTTAATGTAAAATTATGTATATAAAAATGGTCATTGTTTTGGTCAATGAACATACGTTTTGTATCTGTTAATGCCACGCACTCTTCATCAGTGTCCTTTTTAAAAGTATCTTTATGATCCCAGAGCAGTCAAAACCACTTCTAAAAGACACCAAGACTAATATAAACTCCTGAACAAAGCATTGCGAAAGCAGCACAACACTGTGTAGAAGTACGGACTAAACATAACAACAATATAAAAGTAATGCATGAGAAGTGAAGGAACTAACTTGTATAGGATTTAAGCTTTAAGGGTAGGGGGTGTAAGGACAAAGAGACTGACAGGGAAAGTGAGGAAACATTTGAATTATGACAAACTTTCCTTTGTCTTTGTCCAAGAACAATACATTAGCTTGCCCAGCCATTGCACAAATCAAACAATCATCACTTCAATTCTCTGCCAAATGCTCATTTGCTCCGAGTGCGTCTTTATGGATAGGGTTAGGCTGCCTGCAGCAAAGAGAATATTTCTGTCCTGTGAAGATATCTGGACCAATTTTCACAACTTTGAAGGGACTTCAGAGATCTAGGACTTGTTTTTAACGTCAGAATAAAGACTGCATAGGGTTAGAATAAATCTGAAGAAGAAAAATGGAAGTCTATAGCTGATATTCTTGTTGGCTAAAGGAAGCAAAGCACCAGTGTACCAGGGTGGATGTCATGTTCAGTATAAATTCAGAAGCTTAAAGATGTTTTTCAGCTGAAAATAACCAGTCTGCCATGAAAAAGACAGAGTGAAGCAAAGGTTATGGCAAAGCTCAACATCCACCACATCCCAGACAGAGTTTGTGAGAAGCTGACAAACTGAAGAATGGCCCTGAGGCCAGCAGTTTGTCACCTCCAAAGCAACATCCAGAGAAACAACATTCATCCAGAACACCAAGCCGCTGCTGCTGGAAGCAGGGTTGAGTGTGGAGTTCACCATTCCAACCAAACATGAAGCTGGAGTTATTACAATTTACGTTGATGTCCCTCATTACTGGCTTTGTGGTTTTAGAGATGAGTGTTTTTCTGAACTGGAACTGAACTGGGAATGTAAGCAAACCATAATGCCTTTGGTGTAAGATATTCAAATGGTATGAGTTGCATTTTGTAGAAGAACAGAGGAAGGTTTAATTTTTCTTCTCCAAAGCAGTGCAGAGTGACGGACCTAGGACAGTGGATGGAGCGCTGAAACTGACTGAATAACTGTCCTGATGCAGGCTCAATAATCCAGGTACCATAGATAAATTGAACAAATATTGAGTCAGTTCCTCTGGACAATCCTGTAACTGAATAACGTTATACTTTTTCAACACTCTTTTAATTGACCAACAAAGTCCACGCTCAATAATCCAGGTATACAATCCAACAATTTTCAGTCAGGTCATCTGGACAGAAAGAAAAAGAAACTGTCCAGATGACCTGACTGAAAATTGTTGGATTGTACACCTAGATTAATGAGCATGGAATTCTTTGGTTTTGAAATAGTTTGACATGACTGTCGATGAGGGAGAGGGCTGGCACTGGAGGAGGGGGCATGCCATAGAGAACATCTTAGCACCAACATAACTGGCTTGTTCCACTCTGGAGTAAGCTGTTGGGGGAAGAATCAGCTTTGTGTTGTATGTTTCCTTGACTGATGAAGCCTTCTGGATGGAAGGTGAAACGTTTCAGCACAAAAAAACAAACAAACAAACAAAAAAAAAAGAATAAGAAACTGTCCAGATGACCAGACTGAAAACTGGTGGATCATTTAATTGACAGTTCCACATTTTAGATCAACAATAACAAAATTCTTCATGACAGTATCTATCCAAATCATGTTTGTCTTATATGTGTTAATGTTATTTATGAATATGAATGAATGTTGTATATGAATCATGTTAATGGATATAGAATCCTGTTGCGGCTCTGTTATCTGCATGGGTTTAACATAATTTTTTTATCTTAATCTTTTTGACACATTTTGATTGCAGCCCAGCCGATGGCAGGCAAACTGTGTTATAGATACACATAAATATAATCCAATTAAGGCGTATACAACCCCACTTCCACTGATATCGGTTAACATCCAACAAACCATGTTACAGTACATACAACGGTTATCAACAGACTACACTTCCTTTGTTTATATTTGGTTTATTTTTTTATATTTCAACAATGACACTTGTCTTCATTGCAACTGCTAAAAATAAAGCAAATTTTCTCCAGCTCCTTTGAGCTGATTGGGTTCTGCTGGTAAAACGGTTATATTATGTTTGGGCTTTGGTTATTCTAAGAAAAGCAAGCTCAATAAAGCTGCGTGAGTTTGTTGCTTTTATGACCTTAGAGTCAGTGTTGTTCCTCCATCCGTCTATTCTTGTTGAAAAACAAACAGTTGTAAGTAAAGAATACATCAGTTCTTCTTCTTCTTACAGATCTGAAAGACCTGCAGACCCTGCTGATGCTGGACCATGTCAGAGCATGATGCTTCCATCACTGTGCATTGTTTTGGAGGTGATACTGATGGGATATTGCTCGATGCCACATGCCTGCCTTGATGGTTAAAATTCAAGTTTGGGTCTTGTTTGAACAGAAAACGAGAAGGGTGTCCTTCATTGCACCTGGTGGTGATAAAATGGCTCCCTAAACACTCCAGGATCTGTCACTTTGCGCTAACTCAAATAAGAAAAAATAAACATAAAAAACTCCCTCTTCGCCTACACAGTGTAACTCCTACCCTCTTGAATATCTTGCACCAATCATATAAAGGTTTACTTATATTCCCTGTTCAATTACAGTCCAGAAAAACACTCCTCTCCTAAACAACAAACATTCACTATTCATATCCCTCAGCCAATGGGGGACATTGCACAGTGACAATATTGTTAGTGCGATATTAACATGTTTTTGTCTTTCAGGTACACCTGCACCTATATCTGGACCTGCCATTCTGTGTGTCTTGTTTCTTTCCTGTCCTCTCAAAACTAGCTGGTCAAAGAAGATGGCCGCTTGTCCTGAGCCTGGTTCTGCTGGAGGTTTCTTCCTTTAAAAGGGACTTTTTTCTTTCCACTGTTGCCATTGTGCTTGCTCAGGATGAGAGACTGTGAGGAAGTGAAGATTCAACTTGTCTGCTGGCTTCCTTAGATAGAGAACTTTAACAACTGGCTTTTCTATGTATGTGGATGTTCCTGTAAAGTGCCCTGAGACATCTTTGTTGTGATATGGTGCTATATAAATAAACTGAATTGAATTGAATATAGACGGTTGGGGACCTGTCGCATATTTGATAATGGTCCTGTTATGTGCTGATATAAACCCTTCTAATTTTCACAGCATAAATGCTGGCAACCAGCGGTAATTATAAAATGTATCCAGCAGGGGGCACATGACATCTCCTTTCAAGTCATTGCCGTTCATATTAAGTTTCACTTTTAACTTCAACACAGATGAAGCAGGAAGCAGTGTGGGCATTTTGCTGAACAGACCATGGTAAGTTTGTTTTAACTGATTTGTAAAATACAATAAAATATCTATAATAATAAATAATGATCCAGCAATAATAATATATTGAAAATAATAAACAATACAAAAATTATATTCAATCCTCCACCTTGCTTGTCATTAGCTACTTGCCTCTCAAGTTAGCAGCTTGTGTTCCATTACGCTGCCTTCACGACATTAGTCCCAGTGTCAGTAGTTATAACAACCAGTCCTGTCAGATTGAGCTTCCAGTTAGTGTGGACATCCCGTCCACACTAACTGGAAGCACATTCAACACTTGCTCTTCTCAAGGGTGGACGTCTCCTCTCGGTCTCCGCTTTGCTTTTTGCTTTGTCTTGTCTGTGAAACTGTCTGAGAGCCTCTCTTTTACAAAATATTCTGAATCATTACTATGGACTTCAATTTGGTCAGTTGGTCCCTCAACACAACTGATAACATTTCTTCAAAGAGAAGACAGGCTGT
>JARVLU010001073.1:22880150-22895001 GCA_031762415.1 Simpsonichthys santanae | reverse complement strand
GTCATTAATAGTTTTTTTTTTTTTTTTTTTTTTTCATTTTAAAGAAACCATGCTAGTGGCCCAGGAGGAACTTGACAATGTTCTTTTAATACAAAGCCAGGGGGCATTGAAGGCCTAACTGGACTAAGTTAAATATTTTTTTCTGATGGGGATCAAATTACCTCGGTTGGGGGAAAAAAAAGCCAATCTAATTTGAATTTAATAGGCACAAATGAAATTAATATGCATCTTAATGAAACTAATATTGTGAATCAATTTGGAGAGCAAATTAAATTTTGGTGGGTAGTAGTCCCAGGTGAGATGTTGTATGGGGGTGTTGTGAAGCTCACATTAATAAAGTGAAGGGATAATAAGCCTGGTTCATCGGTCATCCCAAGACTGTCTGCACACTCCGTTGAAAGGAGAAATGGCTTTTTACTTAGGAAAATTAATCGTCACATGATCCCTGTCTTATGTCAAAAATGTGCTCAGTAAAAATGTCTCTTTTGATGTGAACTGATGAAATATTCTCATTGTATCCCTTCTGTTTGTTCGGCCTAACATGTTTTAACCAGTTGCTTTTCACCATGATGGTGAAGTTCTGATTCTAACTTCTCTGAGTAAATATGAATACATTTCTAATTCAAACAATCAAATTAACTCTGGATAAACACTATGAACTGTGCACCTCATCAAAGAAAAGACAGAGAGCAACACCAACCACTAATTAAAGATACTGTAGAACATGTGACCATGTTGGTTTATGTCAGGGTTTTTTGGTTGTTGTTGTTGGATGGAACGTTTGCATGCAGATGACTGTGTGAGTTTGTGTACATGTAACCATTTTGGTTTGAGTGCACATGACCATGTTGATTTATGTACATGTGAAAATGTTGGTTAGGTGCATGTGACCATATGTTTGTGCACATATGAATATGTCAGTTATGTGCACATGACCATGTCAGTTTGTGTAAATGTGACCATGGTTGCTTTTGTGCACATGACCATATTGGTTTAAGTGCATGTGAACATGTTGTGGGGGCACGTGACCATGTCAATTTGTGTGCATGCAACCATGTCGTTTCATGTGGACGTGACCGTGTCAGTTTATGTGCACGTAATACCGTAATAATGATAAAGTGCTATGTGTTGTCATCATTGTATGTTCCCATGCAATGGTGAAATTAGTTCTCTGCGTTTAACCCATCACACCTGGGATACACTCAGGTGGAGCAGTGGGCAGATATGTAAGCACCCGGGGAGCATTTGGGGATAAGGTATCCTGCTCAGAGACAAAAATATGTGTGCAATGACTGGGGATCGAACCTGGGACTTTCGGGTCCCAAGTCAGCTGCCCTTCCTCTACCCCATCTTGTGAATAAGCTGATTAGTGTGCACGTAACAATGTTGGTTTGAGTGCATGTGAACATGCTGGTTTGGGGGCACATGACAATGTCAGATGTGTGCACATGACCATGGTAGTTTGTGTGCACATGACCATGTTGGTTAATGTGCATGTGAAAAACGTTTTACATGTTATAATCATAGACAACAGCTTTATAAAGTGCACAATGACTAACAACTACAAAGTATGAGTCTTTTCCTGATAAGTCTGGTAAATCTGATAATGTGCAAATGTCCCAGCTTTTGACCAGCCTTGAATGCAGCATAACCTATGTAAATCTGGAGCAGCAAGAAAGTCTCAAAATTCCCATTCACAGGCAGCTTGATCCAGCGCTTGTGTTCACTGATTCATCCACAGCAGGGGATTTGTGCAAGTTTATTTGACAATTTTATGCACACAATATTTCTAATTGTCCAATTTGAAATGTGTACATTTGAAAAACTGTTTATGCATTTGTGAATCTTCTGGTACACTTATGGATCTTATTTATGCTTGTGTGACTACAGGTACTTCTGAGACTGATTTATCTTCATAGTCAACAAGCAAGAGAAAGTAACATTGGTGATAGATGTATCAAACACAAAAGAATGTAACATCAGGAAGAAGAAGCAGCTGGAGAAATACCAAGACGTGAGTTCTGGTAAACAGGAACCTCTTATAGTGAACATCAAGGATGTTAGGGAACTCCCTTACTTCAGATTTTTGTTCATGTCAGAGGACAACTCAGTTAAGAGCTCAAGACCAGAACAGCTAAAGTTGGAGCCCCAGATAGACTCACATTTGTTTGGAAGGACAGATCTGTGTTGATGGATAACAAAGATAGACTCATACATGCACTTGTTTTGTCAGTTCTCTATGTTGCAGAAACCTGGACTCTGAACACAAAAAAAAAAAAAAAAAAAAAAAAAAAAAAAAAAAAAAAACAGAAAATAATACATGCATTTGAATCAACCTGCTACTGACACCTGCTTCAGGTCCACTAATCCTCCCACATTTTCCCAAAATTTCACTAAAACATAATAAAAATAACAAAGCTGTTGTTTTGTCATGTGTGTGGACAGTAAAATTGTTTTGTTCTTTAAAAGGTGAGGCTTCCTGGAAAAATCAAAACACCATTTAAATTTTCATTTTTGACTGGGAATACATGCCTAAGCAGGCAAAGTCCCAAATAACAAGATAACGATGCAAACTGGTGAGATTTACTGCTGCAACGTGAAGTACGGTAATGGTGTCACCACACAATAATATAACGCATCTATTGCATTATGATAATGGTCTAAGTAATCGTTAACCAACTCTGGTGTTATAGCTGTAATAAATAAGGTGTCATGGCTAAAACAAAAGGCCTCGGGCCTCAGGGTGGGTATTTTTATGGTATCTTTGTCAGAATGTTGCTGGACTTAGTTGGGAAGGTTCAAAGACACATGCTTTTAATTCCCTTCTATAAAGATGAATGAATGTGTGTTCAAACCTGCAGAGATTTGTCTGTAGATCTTAGCTGTGTGTGGAGACATTAATGAGTAGACCAGAGGCATCTGACAGAAAGATTGATGGAATATTATCAGTTCAGTCCAGACCACTGGAATTAGCCCATCATAACCATTTAACTAGTCCTCTGAGTGTACACAACATGGGTCAGAGAGACTCTTTTCTATAAAACAGCAGGAAACAAACCCATGAAAATCATTGTGTGCGTGCATGTGTCTGAACATGTGAAAGGGGTGTCTGCCATCATATCCTTCTACACACTGACAAACTGTGCATCCTCTTGTGTATCTATGTTATAAAATCAGTTTTTAATGCAAAATGTTTATCATGTAAACCAAACACACTTAGGTGCCTGTGACAAACTGGGCAACAAAACAAGCCAACAGACAACAGACCGCATTGCCCTCTTCAGAAACACAACATCTGAGTGTGTGTATTATTATCAGGCAAAATCACTGACTCTCTACTAAAGTACATTTATATTACCAAAATACTGTACATGAAATATAACCAAGCACAGTAGGATATGGACCACACAAAAGCAAACCATGTTAAATAGAAGCACAAAGGAGCTCTGTTAAAATAATTGGCAGATACCTACATGTGCACAGACAAATGTAACTGGAAGGAAGTGGTGCACGTGATTTTGGTGAGAAGTGGCGATTTTATTTAGGAGCTGTGTTGTGTCGTACCCAGTGTTAATGGAGATGATTTCAATAAGAGGGTTCTTCCTGATCTTGGGAAGGTCCAGTCGAGCCCCTCCGAGTCTCCTGCCTCCATCCTTCTTCTGTCCCAAGAGACGAACTGAGTGACCTGGAAATAACAATGAAACCCACTTAACACGTGTTCTTTAAGGCAGCATCTCACTGGGCTGTAACTGGTGGAGACAAACATCATCCAGAGAGAATGTGAAGTCTCAGCTGCCATCTCAGAATTTTGAGTTTCTGAACCAAGCAAACATGTTTCAAAATCTTAGCTTATTCTTAAGGCACAGCATGAAAATTTGGTCTTTTGATTCACTACTAATCACATTTTAACTTGCATATCTAGTTGTTTAAACAGAGGAAACACTGTACAAATAAAAGTGATCAGATCACAAAACAAGTTCAGCGTTTAGAACGTAGGACCATTTCCTCTCTCAGATGTCTCCATGAAACTCAGTGCAAGCAATCATTATTCTAATATAAAGTATGTTTAATCCTCTGAAAAAATGTAAAACAGAAACCCTACTTTCTTAAATTAAGTAATAATAATGATCTTTTTGGAGTTCAATAACTCTATCTGGGTTTGTTTGAGCATCCAGACTGTGTGCCAACGACCCACGTTATGACAGAACATCTCATCAGACAGAACCAGATGTTCACCACCTCCATGCTGGCAGCTCTGAGAAATGTCCACTTTCCACACCACCAGTGTTGGGGCTGAATATCATCATTATTCAACATTGTCATTAAGTAAAAACAGATGACACTGAGTCTCTAAATGACAGCAAAAATGTGTGTCTATTAAAGAGCTTCAAAATTTTGATCAGTCAGAACAGCAACGCAATAAAAAATGACTCCTACAGGATTACACAGACCATTTATACCTTTCTTGTGTATCTCTCAGTTGATCACTTGTCACTCACAAGGGAGAACACTCTGGGTCAACTCAACAGAAACCCAATGCTTCATGGAGTCTGTAACTCCTGTCCACATAAGTTCATGATGATGTCTTATTTCTAGAAACTTTACTTCCATTTGGTAGTGATAAGACCTTACATGCATATCATACGCTTACAACATCCTAAGACCATGCTATCGGTTGGTTTTCTAATTACCTCTTGGATCGAAGGCATGTGTTCAACATAATGACACTTCTTCCAGCTAACTGTCAACAATGGTGTACCGCAAGGCTCAGTCTTAGGACCCACCATCTTCACAATCTACATACTAAGTAATGTAGGTCCGATCATTTCTGATGTATCCTTACATTTCTATGCCAACAACACAGTTGTTTGTTGTTGAGCTAAAACAGTTGCCAAGATTTTCTAGCTTTTACGTCTGCTTTCAACATCATCCAGTCAGATTTGTTCCGTCTCAAATGTGTGCTAAATGCTGATAAAAACCAAAGGGATGTTGTTGTCAAACAGGAAGTCGGTACCCGCAGTCCTTCCTTCCATCTTATCTATGAATGGTGTTCCTATTGAGTTTGTCGATTCTTATAAATACTTGGAAAACACGGTTGATGCACAGCTCTCTTTTAAACCTCATGATGAAAACTTGATAAAGAAACTGAAAGTAAACATGGGTTTCTTTTTCAAAAACAGACTAATTCTGAATGCTAGGAAATGCCTTTTAACTGCTACTTTCCTTCTCTACATTAACTATGGTGACATTATTTACATGACTGCTCCTGCAAACACCCTGCAGATGTTGGATACTGTCTACCATGGTGTGCTAAGATTCATAACTGGATGTAACTACTGGTACCATACCCATCATTGCACCCTGTATTCATTGGTCAACTGGTCATCAATAACTTCACGCAGACTCTGAGTCTTGGGTGTGAGTCTTCAGTGCAGACCGAATTTGGCAAAAAGGCCTTCTCTTCCTCTGCTCCTGTAAGCTGGAACACCTTACAAAAAGATCTGAAGCTCTCGACTTTGACCTCACTAAGGGACTTTAAAGAACTGTTAAGTTCGATGGGGAAAAAAAAAAATCATTGCAGACATGTTTTTGTTGTTAGTATTTTACACCATTTTATAATGTAGCTTGTTTTTAATTTTGTTCTATACCACTTCTGTAAGTTTCTTTTTGTTCTATACCACTTCTTTAATTTTCTTTTCAATCCGTTATATGAATGTTTATTGATGTATGTACAAAGTACGTCATCTGTGGTTCTTTTTTTGTTTAAAACAGGTCTCTCTTGTAAATGAGTCCTCGTGACTCAATGAGACTAACCTGTATAAATAAAGATTGAAGAAAATATCCTTATAACAAAAGCACATTTTACCTTGGCCTAAAAAAAAGGAAACTTCACAAACAACTTACAAATGAATGGTTATTATAGTTCACACATACAGCAGAGGAGACTAATAACTCAATCTGAGTGTTTTATCAGATGTGAAACTTTCATTTGGTGGATGTTCCAGTGGTACAAAAAGCAAATGAAAATCCTCAGTTAGGTGTAAAAACTACATAAGTAGAAATGAAACGCTAACGTGTTTCCCCTTTAACCATCGCAGAGGAATCAGCTGCAGGTGAGTAAAATGGAGGCACTGAGGGATGAGATTGTCTTCCTGTCTTCATCCGCTTCACACATGTCTCCTGGGAGGGAGGGATCAGGGCTGGGAGCCCTGGTATCAATTGGTAGATAAAAATGACAATCTGCCCCAGAGGAGGACAAAGAGCCAATCAGTGAGGCGTGACTGCTCCCAATATCCTCGTACAACCAAGGAAATGAGAAACCTTCCCCTGTGGAAAACAGCTGGGACTTTCAGCACATTTGGTCACACTTTGCTCCAGATTTCTGAGTCCTACTGATAACTACTGAATACTCTAACCTCAGTAACCATCTTATTTATTTAGTTATTATCAATTCCATTTAGTAACCAGATGAGAGCTGGCGAAAACAAAGACACTAATGCCTCAGTGGGTCTGAGTACAAACATGTAAGGTTTGCTGCTGAATTAAACACATCCTTTCTAGTAGTAAATAAACTTAAATGTTTTATTTACACACTTTTTCCCCATTATACAAATGAATCTTGTATACTATGGTTCAACAATAGACCTGGAAACTTCCAAGCAATATAGAGCTCTAACAGAAACCATATCTTGGTCCCATTTCAGGCAATTTGGTGCAAGTTTGTTGTTAAATTTGACAGTTTTTAGTTTCCACTGAAACATACGTGAGCACGACAGGAAAGTCATCAAAAACATAATGAGATGAACAGATTTGTCAGGAAAAGCAATTACCTGCATGGGGGCAGAGTTTCCAGATGTTTCTCCAATTACAAGACTGTCCAGTCCAATAACATTTGGAAACTGTTGTTTTCCACCCACCCCACCCCCACCCTCTAAAACTGAACAGGACTGGTTAGTGTGACCACAGACCAAGGAACAGAAATAATCTCAAAACTGGCATGGAATCACTCCAGGAACGTATCCAAAGCCAGATTCAATTTCAGAGCCATGAATGAAGGGCAAGTAAAAACACGGCTACCATGAACTAAAGTTCTCCATTTGTCATCTCGGTTACGAAGTTTAAAAAGGCCACCTGCTGTGACCAACACCCCCATGTGTCCTCGTTATCCACTGAACTCCAATCTTCCCAATCAGTTTTTTTCTCTAACACAAACCTGAGAAAATCTTTCTGTGCTCATAAAAAAAAAAAAGTTTGAAGATGCAAGAGGAATAAGACAGAAAGGTACATTGGCAGATAAATTAATGGGAGATATATAACAGTCAGTGAAGGGAGGATGGTTGAGTGAAAGAAAGGTAATGTTGACCTGGGTGTGAGTTCTGAGTGTGTGGTTCTGTTGTGCGCTCCGGTTCGATTGAAAATCAGCAGGCAGGGTTTGGGGGATGGAAACTGTCGGTGACAGAGGTAAAAGATAAAGAAGGGAAGAGTGAAGACTGGCTGATGACAATGGAACAAGCTACTTTTATTATTTACTTTTGTCAGTCAAATGATGTCAGTCAAACATTTCTCCAGATGGTGGTCTTATTAGCAAACGCCAGGCGCTCGTACTTCACTTCATGTTCCAACAGATTTACATTTGTGTGGAATCATTCATCTCAGAGCTAAACACAGTTTGACCAAACGTAATAACTGTTAGTAAAACCCTCCAACATGCCAGTGAGTAATGTTGAATCTCATTTCATCAATTTCCCTGATGTTTTGGACTTTCCTTTATATGAGTGGCCCATACGCAGCAGGGGGATCGTGTTCCAATCCCGTCTACGTTAAAAACCAAGCAGGCATATTTTCTAGCCCTCAGGAGTTTGATTTTCTTTGTAGCATACTTTAAAAAAAAAATACGAGGTGCACATGCAACATCAAAATCCTCATAATTGCAATTATTTTCTCTTTTGTTTTTTTAATTAATATTTTAGGTGCAAATATATCACATCTGGTCAATCATCTTAAACGGGACTAAAAATAAGACAAATATTTTACAGTAATTTACTTTTTGTCATATCAACAATGTCTAGTTTTGTGCATTCCAATGTATTATGGTTGGCATTTTTAACTTTATTATTTAAAAAGAAAAAAGAAAATGAAGAAAAAAGGAAAAATAAGAAATGAGAGTCAGTCACTTTATCCACAAGTTATTTTTTCCTTAATGTTTGTGATATAATATGGGTTATCAAACGTTCATTTAGCATGGCATTATTACAAATCCAATGTTTTATCCACTTGTCTGGCTTCTTGTGCTTAACATCTTTTTTGCAAAGTTTGACATCACTAGGCATGTCATGATAACAAATTTTGCTGGGCGATTAATTGTCTCAGAAATTATTGTGATAAATGATCATATTGTTTGAAGTTTGACAATATTTAATAAATATTGTCAAATTAAGAAGAAATGATGGTTAATTTATTTTGAGTGTAGTGCCTTTTTTGACCACCGGATGGCAGCAAACTTGTTGGTCCACTTAAGGTGTTTACTGCTTGGTGGGGAAACAGTTTGCTGGAACTCCTCTGACTGATGATGCCCTCCGGATCTAAGGTGAAACGTTTCTATAAAAAATTTTTTTTAAACTGTCCAGATGACCCGACTGAGAATTATTGGGTCTTTAACACAACATTTTTCACACAAAGCTTTTAATTAAAAAAAAAATAATAATAAAATAAAATAAAAAATCAGTAAACAAGGTGTCAGCTTGTTTTTGCAGAGAAAAACAACTTTTTACATGAAGGCACGAGTTTCAACCGTGAATTATGAACCTTCGAAAAGACCGCGGATGCATTATAATGCATAATTGACCTGATAACACATCTGTAATTATCACACATCATCTCCAACCACAACCTGTTGAAAAACTCAAGTGTAGTTTGAACTTAGGTATCATCTCACAGTCACACTCGTTTATTCAGGAAGTGCTGCGCTGACAGAAGCCTGGTGATGCTGACTGGACACCAGCCCCTCTTTACTCACTGTGTTCATTTAGAATGGATTTTAATAGGAAATGTTTCAATTATGTTCTTTGTACTTATGTCTGTAAACTATTGGAAGGACAGGTGTATTTTCATGAGAAGCTTCCTGGTAAAACTAAGTGATACGTTGTGATGTGATTTATTGCAAAGAGTTTAAGTCAGCAAAGCTGAAAGGTCAATGCAAGACAACAAACTCCACACAGCTGCCTTGTATCTCTTTCTCACAGGGCATTAAAATTTTTCTTCAAGAACCTTGAAGAGTACATGTGTTTGTTTTTGCTTTATTAAACAGTTTGATTAAAGAAAACGTGAATCAGAAGGTCATGGGAGTGGCAAATAACTTTTTACACACAGATGTTAACGGTAGTCTAATCTTCACTGTTCTGTTTTCAGGTGATCAGAACACTAAACCTTAACTTGTTCTAAAGGAAAACAAAATGTAAGAGAAAAATAAAAAAAGATCTGCCCAGGCTTTCCTCTCTCTAAAAGGTACGACAGAGCTTTAGGGCCACGATAAGATTTTTTTTTTTATTACATTGCCATGCAAAGGAAAAAAAAAAGAAGGAGAATAAAGACCTAGTATTACGAGAATAAAGCCGTACGACTTTTTTTTTGCAGCTTGTGTTTCGTTTTAGATTTTTCCCTCACGAGTCGGCTCCACGATGTGACCTGTCAATCAATCCAGTAGACATGTCAGCAAATGACCAATCTGAAGCTAAATGAATCATAATAGTCTCCCAAGTCTGACACGGTAAAGCAGGGTTTACTGCATTTTAAAATAAAGAATGTTGAGCAACTTGTTAAGTTATACTTTGGTATTGGTTTTACAAATAAGTAAGTTAATCTGTTAGCACATCAGCATCAGATTATTATCAGTATCAGGACTTTGCTTACTGTAAGGTGGGACACTCTGATGGGCTACAGAAGCTCTCTGCAGGTAAGGAGCATTTAGCTTCAGATTGGTCATTTGCTGACACGCCTACTGGATTGATTGACAGGTCAAGTCGAGGATCCAACTCATGGAAAAAAACAAAACAAAACACGAGAGCTAAAAAAAAAAAAAGTCTTGTACAACTTTATTCTCATAATAGTAAGACTTTATTTGACTTTATTCTCGTAATTTTATGGATATTATTTATTTATTATTATTATTTTTTTTGTCTTAGCGCGACCCTAAAGCTTCGTCGTAAAAAGGAGGTATGCAGAAGGTTGAGGATAAAGCAAAAGTAAAAGATGTTCACAAGATCAATCCATGTCAAAACTTTTTTTTTTGGGGGGGGGGGGGGATATTTCTGTTTAAATATAAAAAAAAATATTTTCTTTCATATTTTTTTCCTGCTTCACAAAAATTCATAAAATCAGTTTTTTTTTATTTTTTATTAGTAAATAAAAAAAAAAAGAGTGATTTTATACATGCCAGTAAGGATCTATGAGTAAGCTTAAAATAAAATGAGTAACAGCTGTGTTTACTGTTAAAAAGTAAATTAGCATCTGGCACAGGAACCAAAGACATTTGATTAAGCAGGCTGTTGACCGTGCAGCAGCCAGTAAAACAGGGATGGTGTGACACTGGATAAATGTGCCTGGTGCACACTGACTGAGCCATTAGTTAAAATCTGTTTTAGTGTTTAGACTGACAGATGTAAACATTTTTAACAGACTGGGACCAAAACTAAATGGACAGTCATACAGTATCAGAACCAGGTTCATATAAACCTCCTGCGTCCTCTTGTCATGTGCAAAACAAACCTTCAAGCTGTTTGGTCCGAGAAAAGATGTGCAACTATTAGCTGTTCATTGGGGTAAGTATTTTAGTAGCCATTACACAAGGCAAATCCTCCATCTTAAAAGGTTTATGCTCAGGCCTCCAAGACAAGAAAACAGCTCTGGGTTTATACGAGGTCATAAAGGACTATAATGAGTCTGGGGAAATTGGTTTCTGTGGAGGGGCGGTGGTTGGAGGAAAGAGAGAGAGAAAAGGTAGGAAGGGTTTAGAACATAAAAAATTTAAAAAAAAAAGTACTAAAAATGCACAGAAAACAATTAAAATAGGAAGTAAGAAATGAAATATGATGAAAGTGACAGTGTGTAGAAGATTAGGTGGTCTGATCAGCTATCCTGCATTAGAATGAAGCCTGCAGAGCAAACTGATAGACTCACACAGTTAGTGCAAACTCAATCTGTTGTTTATTAGAAACCCAGCTGTGGGGATGACAACCCGACTGGACTCTCTCTTGCTGTAAACTCTCTGTAACCTTCATTAAAGTGAGGCGTGCAGCCGATCACTAACAGTTTAAATGGAGAACCTAATCAGAGCCATGTGAGTCTGACAGACTGGGAGGACCACTTTAACAACCAGCACCAACACTGGACCTGACAGCAGCTCAATGAGACCAGTTTAAACAAAGCAACTATTACTATGAAGGAATATTTTTTTTTCTATTAATACATTGCATGCTTTTATTTCCACTCAGTGAATGAATCCAAAGATACAAAATGTCTGAATGATGTTTAAATACATTCTAACCCTGTGAAATAGATCAGCTCTGTAACAGCTGTTCTTCGTTACATAAAACACCTACCTTCCTTCTCTGCATCATGTCAGCCAGCTCACTACCTTTGCCTGTCATTGTCTGGTTGTTGTTTTTGGGGATCGGACCTCTAATTACAGTTAATTGGCAGGTTTGGGGTTGGGCTCGGAAAAAATTATATGGGTTCGGGCTGGATTTTTTCCCATTTTTTCCCACAGCTTGTAGGATGTTAGAAATGCAGCTGCCAGGAAAAAGACTAAGAGGAGACATACAGATGAAGTTAGAGGACATGGAGGTAGTTGGAGTGAGGACAGATGACTCAGAGGACAGAGTGAGATGGAGGATGATGACTTGCTGTGGAGACCACTGAAGAGGGAACAGCTGAAAGAAGACTGTCAGGGAATTTTGGGTCAGAGGTTATGGATGTTTTTATTTTGATGGCTGTGAATATGTTTGGGTATACAGAGGGTGTTGTGTAAGAAGGCTGCAGTTGGCTTCAAGGACACCGTCTGAATTCTGTGATATGGGCTAAGCTGAGAAAAGTAAAAAAGCAAGCAGATAACTCAGTTTGTAGCATTTTTTTTCTGTGAATGGTTTTCATATGTATACATCTATGTATGTCATATATGTATATTTGTATAAACTCTTCTGAAATCTGACATTGAATTCAATTCAATTCAGTTTATTTATGTAGTGTGCCATGTCACAACAGAAGTCATCTCAGGGCACTGAACAGAAACATTCATATGTAAAATTAAGTCAACAGAAACATTTATATATATAAAATAATAAATTAAAATTATTTATCTGAGGAGCAAACTACTTTGAATTTAATTCCATCACAGACTCTCATCTTGAGCAAGCATGAAGGCGACAGTGGAAAGGAAACACTCCATCATGAGGAAGAAACCTTTAGCAGAACCAGGCTCAGGACAAGCGGCCACCTGCTTCTACTGGCTGGTTTTGAGAAGAACAGATACACAATGGCAGGTCGAGAATCACATGTTAAGATAGAAAAAATATCAAATTAAAACTATTCAATTTTAGCAAATAATTTGAGGAAATTAGGTCAATTTGTCCTCCAGTAGTCTAAGACTATGGCAGCATAACAAGCCAACCCTAATGATAGGATTTATCACAAAGGAAAGTCTTCAGTCCAGTCTTAAAACTGGACAATGTGTCAGCCTTACAGACAGAAACTGGAAGTTGGTTCCACAAGAGAGGAGCTTGATACCTGAAAGATCTTCCTCCCATTCTGCTTTAGGAAACCTTAGGAACCGCAAGTAAGCCTGCAGTCTGAGAGTGAAGTGCTCTGTTAGGAAAATATGGAACAATAAGATTTGTAATATAAGATGGAGCTAGGTTGTTGAGAGCTTTGTAGGTTAGAAGTAAGATTTTGAATTCAATTCTGGATTTGACAGAGAGCCAATTGAGAGAAGCTAAAACTGGAGAGATATGATCTTGCCCACTAACACCAGTTAAGACTCTGGCAGCAGTTTTTTGGATTAACTGAAGACTTTTTAAAAACAAGTTTTTAGACACCCAGATAAACCATTACGATAGTCCAGTCTAGACATGACAAATGCACGAACCCGTTTTTCTGCCTTTTTTTTAAGAGATGTTTGATAAAATACTGGTGTATATACTTTACTCACAAAAAGCCCAAGACCGTTTACAAAGAGCATGTTCTTCAGAACTTATGACAGTACCTTAAACATAGCTGTACTTTTGTCCAGCAGTGTGAGCCTGCATTTGAGAGACATGTAGTCTTGGTCGAGACGGTGAGGAACTGTCTCGATCTCTTCCTGAGCCTTCTCAGTCTCTGATTTCAATGTCTGGGCAAGCTCAATGTCTGCCAGCACCTTAAAAGAGCAAAAATAAAGCATTTAAGAACTGGTCGAGCTTCAAACAGAAATATCCAAACATATAGACAAATCTCACCATGAGCATCTCTTTTTTACTTTCAACAACATCGCTAGTGTCGATCAGCGGTGGTCTGTTTCTGCCAAAGTTGTGAGGGATTGTGGTGAAGAACTTTGAAGAAAGTTCTTCAAGGCGAGCTCTTCCACCATTTTGACTCATAGCTGCTTCAATTTCCTCCAAAACCTCAAAGCCCTTTGCAATCTGCACCTTGCTGAGCTTACCCAGAGGCATCTTTTTGATGTCTGTCAAATGAAAAACACACACAAGGCAACATGCCTCTTAAAAAACATATTTGAAAAAAAAAAAAAAAAAGGCAACACACTGATAAGATATTGCATTTCAATACGCTAAGCTAAAGGGATGTGTAAATGCAGACGTCACCCTATGATGGTTAATCATTTATATCACACTCTGCTCTTTTGTCTTTCAGTTTAATGATTTTGAAAGTTACACAACAGGTCTTTCGAGCATTCACACCTACACAAACCTGCAGGATTTCAAATGACTGTTGAACGGAGACACACCCACCTAGGTTCATATGTTCCATCGCCTCCTTGAACATGTCGTTGCTGAAAATGAGGGAGATAAGTTTCTGTGTGGCTTCATCGAGGGTGCAAGGCAGGACGTTCTGTGAGATTTTAATGGGTTTTCCATCAACAGTGTCCACCTGCAACACCAAAGAGTACACCCACAGTTATTGCTATGAAAAAACATAATAAGAAATACAGGAGTCCCCCGCTACTTCACGGTTCATTTATCGCGGACTCGTTCTATCGCGGTTTTTCAAACTAAGATTGGACATGACACACAATGACAATTGGCTGATTGATGGATGAACCGCACAATCATGTGATTTTTGTTTAAAATAAATTATTTTAAATTATTTATCACCTCCTGCATCTTTGTGCAGTCCAAGCTGCAGGATAAACTTCCTGCTACAGCTGATCAGCTGTTCACCATGCAGTGAAGAGAAGTGGGCGTGGCCAAGAGCAGTGAGGCAGGCAGGGAGCTGAAATCGACATTCTGTGCTCTTATAGATAGTTAAGAGTTTAGAAACTGTTTAGAATATTGCAAGTGTGAGAAGGGTTTTAAAACGGCATTTTATATACTGTATATATATATATATATATATATATACAGTATATAAATAGTGCATGTACTTTATAATAAAATAGACTACTACTTACTACTTGTACTACAGTATTTTTCGCCCTATAAATCAGTTTTTTGCATAATTTGTATGCCCTGCAACTTATAAGCCGAAGCAACGTATTTATGGATTTTTTTTTCCATATTTATAAACTGATTTTTGGCTGAGATATGACTGTTTTCATTCATTCTGACTGAAAATATTGAACACTACCATTTTCAGCCACTAGATG
>JARVLU010001073.1:22789756-22801030 GCA_031762415.1 Simpsonichthys santanae | reverse complement strand
AGGGTATTGTGTTAGTTTCGTTTACGGCCGAAAATCCGCGTTTACGACCGCCAGGGGGCGCTGTTCCAGTTTACGACTGAATCGGTATCCGACCGGGTTGTTGGTACGGATCTCGGTCGTATACCGAGGACTACCTGTATACATAAAACAAAACTAAAAATAGTGTTCCTACTTTGCGATTTTCCACCTATCGCGGGGGTGTCTGGAACGTAACCCCGCGATAATCGAAAGACTACGGTAATATTATGAAATGTTAGTAAGCAGCAGATGTTCAGTGTCAGATGTGTAAAGGAGGGTTTGATCCATGAAGCAAACTGTGTGTGTCAGTGAGGAAACTTCAGGGTCTGTTCTCTGTTTCCATGTTAACAAGAAGATTTAATCTCAGGTCGGGTGAAAACCTTGAAAAGATCAACTCAAGAGCAGGCTGCGTCTGAAACAGACGCCAACAAATGTCAAAGAGCTGCTATCTAACTGTTCAAAATAAAAACGCTAACTCAAACAGAACATTTTAAAACCAGTTTTGTTCTCATATGACCAAAACTTTAAATGTCTTCTCGGTCAAAACACTTCACTACTGGACTTTACTGATGTCTGTTCCACAAAAGCTTCCAAAAAAGGATTTCTATTATTAGACAATTTTAAAAACATTTCATAACCTGGACAGTTAGCTTGCTGTAAGCTTCTTTATACTTTGTCAGTATAATTTAGGGGGAAAAGGCTTAATTTGATCAAACTGTGTAAAAATTAAGCCGTTTGCTTTACGGTCTGATCACATAATGACCGCAGCTTGAACTTCTTTTAGACTAAATTGATGTTGTTTATTCAAGTTTCTTCACTAAATGTACTGCAGTTTTGTTAAAGGGCATCCCAGAGTCTCCAGCTGTGTTCTTTTTAGTTTTCATATTCTTTCAGGATGATCTCACCCTGACACAAAATAATGTTCAGCTTCAGACTCTGGAGAGGCTAATCCGTGACTGATAGTGTTTTATGTTGTGTTGTTCATTTACAGCTTCGACTGTGTGTTTGGGACGATTTTCATGCTGACAAACTGAGGCCGTCCCTCCAATCAGGCTCTCTCTAGCTGACGAACGAAACACTGACAGGATTTTTCTAACAAACAGCAGCTTCAAGCTGTGACGGAGAAACCAACCTGTCACTCACAGGTTTACTTCTCCCCCCAAACTTTACGAACCTAACAAATTTATATTCATGGTCAAATCTTCTACACTCCCCCAGGGCTAATAAATTGATTCAGCAGATTCACACATGCACTTATTCTGAGGTTTCCATCATTTGCACTCTAAATTTAAGCAGCATCTTCTGTTCTGACAAGACAAGCTAACCAGACAAAAGAAATAAAAAAAAAAAAAAAAGAAAGGTGACTGATATGGAGAAACACTGAGTAGGCCTGTCACAATAACAAATTTTGCTGAACGATTGTCTCAGAAATTATTGCGATAAACGATAATATTGTTTGAAATCTGACGTTAATTAGTTATTATTGTCAAATTTTAGGTTAATTATTGTGTGCATTACATTTTTTGACCACTGGGTGGCAGTATAAGACTGAACGGAAGGATGGACAGTGAGGGAGCGAGCAGTGTGTCTAAGAAAAATGGGAGGGAGGCCCCTTGACGTGTCATGGACTGTCTCTCTTTCCTTTATTTCGGTTCACAAAATGGCGGACGCTCTGTGTGGTTTGAGCTCTTTAGCATAGCATTTTTCACAGAAAGCTTTTGATTTTAAAAAAAATAAAATAATCGGTAAACAAGTTCTCAGTTTCTTTTTGCAGAGAAAAACAACTTTTTACACAAAGGCACTGGTTTCAACCATGAATTTTGGAGCTTCGACAAGACGGAGGTTTTTCCCCCCCAGGTCGTCCTGTTAGCTTAGCTAGTAGCTTAGCTTCTCAGCTTAGCTGCTTTTAACAATCCAAAAACGTGATTTTGGCTCTTTAAAACAGATTTTAAAGAGAAAAGAGAAAGGGAGGGGTCAGTGAAGAACACCGTCCGGTGACTTCAGTAGAAAGAGACACGAAGAAATAAATGAAAAGGAGGTCGATAATTTTAATTTATCCTGTGATTAATTGATTTATTGTTTATTGCGACAGGCCTAACTCTGAGTCAAAATTTCCAGAAATGTGAAAGGAAAGTTTCCTTAAAGGAGGACGTTGTGTAAACTGCACATGAAGAAGGAACATTTGCATTTTTGAAAAGTTTGATTAATGTGCGTCTGTGGCTGTGGAGACCGCATGCAGAGGGAAACGCCTGAGGGATCCACTCCTGCTTCGTCTTTGTCTCAGACTCTCTCCAAAAGCACACACACACACCCTCATGCAAACACACACACAAAAAGCAAATGAACACTAACATTGGCTGCATATGAGAATTAAACAAATAAACTTTGTTTTTGTACATATCTGGCATAGAAAGAAATGTGGATAATTTACAATGGCTCAGACTTTCATGAAAAGGGATTAAAAAATAAAAGATGAAGTTCGTTTTCTGTTGTTCTGCCATCAGAAGCATTTACAACACAATAATATTCTTCAAGCAACAAAAGGTACAAACCAATTCATTCTGGTCCCTAACAAAAAGATGGAAACAGTGAAAAATATCAAAGAAAATCTAAATTTGTATCAAAAATTACTTCCACTTGGTGATGTTTTTAAGTGAAGAGCAGAATGTTGAAGCCTGATTTCAGGAAAAATAAAAATGTCCCATTTGAACTTGACAGACTGAACCTTATATACAAGACAAGACTGCCCTCTTGTGTTTAACAAAATTACATGAGTCCTATGTGTTTGTATCACAGGGATTACATTCCAGAAACCCCCGCAGTAGGTGAAAATCTGTGAAGAAGCAGCGTTATATTTATTGTATTACAGTATTTATATAGATGTAAGGCTTTCCTTCCCACACTCCAACAAACTCTTTTCACTCTCTTATAAACACTTCCTCTAATCTTAAACACTTTGGCGATGAAGATGAAGAGATGAATGTACAGTACTGCACCGTATGCACAGTACATGAAATACATTTAAACTGTGACAAACAGAATCTAAGAAAAAAGTGCAGAAAATCACATTGTATCATTTCAGAATTACTCGTTTGCATTTTATTGCATGAAATAAATATTTGATCATCTACCAACCAGCAAGTATTCTGGTTCTCACAGAGCTATTAATTTTTTTAAGAAGCCCCTCCTGTATTAATTGCACACATTATGGGTATAAATGACGCTTGTCCACACACTCAATCAATTACTCCAAACCCTCCACCATGGCCAAGACCAAAGAGCTGTCTAAGGACACCAGGGACTAAATTGTAGACCTGCACAATGCTGGACAACAGGCAAGCAGCTTGGTGAGAAGATAACTGCTGGTGCAATTAGAAAATGGAAGAAACATAAGATGACTCAGTCGTCCTCGGTCTGGGGCTCCATGCAAGATCTCACCTCTTGGGGTAAGGATGATTCTGAGAAAGGCCAGGGTTCAGCCCAGAACTACTCAGGAGGACGACCAGGTCAACAACCTGAAGAGACTGGGACCACAGTCTCATAGAGGACCATTAATAACACTACGTTGTCATGGTGTAAGATCCTGCAGGGAACACAAGGTCCCCCTGCTCACACCAGCACATGTCCAGGCCCGTTTGAAGTTCACTGACCATCTGGTTGATCCAGAGGAGGCATGGGAGGAGGTCATGTGGTCAGATGAGACCAATATAGAGCTTTTTGGTATCACTTCCACTTGTCATGTTTGGAGGAAGAAGAAGGATGAGTACAACCCAAAGAACACCGTCCCAAACGTGAAGCATGGGGGTGGAAGCATCATACTTTGGGGCTGCTTTTCTGTAAAGGGGACAGGGGGACTGCACCATATTGAAGGGAGGAAAGATGAGGACCTCCTTCCCTCAGTTACAGCACTGACGATAGGTTGCGGCTGGGTCTTCCAGCATAACAATGACCTGAAACACGCAGTCAGGGCAACTAAGGAGTGGCTCCGTAAGAAGCATTTCAAGGTCCTGGAGAGGCCTAACCAGTCTCTAGACCTGAACCCATTAGAAAATCTTTGGAGGGAGCTGAAACTCACTGGTGGCCAGTGACAGCCCTGAAACCTGAAAGATCTGGAGAAGATCTGTGTGGAGGAGTGGGCCAGAATCCCTGCTGCTGTGTGTTCAGACCAGGTCAAGAACTACAGGAAACATCAGACCTCTGTAACTGCAAACTAATGTTTCTGTACCAAATATTATGTCCTGTTTTTCTATTGTATCAAATATTTATTTCAGGCAATAAAATGCAAATTATTTAAAAATAAAGCAATGTGATTTTCTGGATATTGTTCTTAGATTCTGTCTCTCACAGTTGAAGTGAACCTACAACAAAAACTACAAAACACTCCATTCTTTGTGGTGGGAAAAGTATCAAATACTTATTTTACCCCACTGTATATTAATATATTAAAAGGGGACATTTTTACTGTTTCAGTTGTTTTTTTTATTTTTTATGTATTTAAAATATTTCAATACTTTTAAATCAAGTTTTCTTTGAGGAAAATGAAAATGAGTTTGACTCATGGTTAGTATTGGGTACAGTTGTGTGAGTGTGCGAGTCACGGTTCTTTCCTAAGGATCTGGCTGTAAAATCAAAGTAAAACAACGTCGTACCTGTCATCTTGTACCCACTGGCAGCAAGCTGTCCTGCCATGTACTCTCCATCTGAGTTGTTGTGACTGCAGCCCCATGTTTTGATCCAGATCTTCTGGGTACCAGGAATCAAACTGGAAATAGATGGCATTTTATTAAATACTGTATTTGGTTTAAGCATGCTGATATTTTAAAATCTGTTTTTTAAGCTAAAATTGCATCCTAAGCTGAACTGATCATCGTTTCACAACATTTTTTTTCTATCTTACCGAATAAAGTAAGAAGTTATAAAACATATTTCATGTGAAGCTTCATGAAGCTCTGAGGCTTTTTGTGCTGAAAAAGCTTCAAAGCTTCAGTGATGGAGACGTGTGGTGGACAACTGCAGCCACAAGAACCTCAAACGTATGTTCTGTTCATTGGTACAAATCACTGATTACATCTGCATTACACAATAAAAATAAATATTATTTTAGACACTTAGAGGTACAACGGAGTTCTTTGTTTAAAAAGGAAAACATTTGTTTTTGAAAAACAAATATACATACAACTTTATATATAAAGCACTATATATAAAACATCATCACTGGTCCAAGTGCTGTAAACTGATAACACATAAAAAAAGCATGAAAACTATTAAATTCATTTAAACTGCAAAAGTCATTAATTGTTAAAATTAAAATAAAATAAATAAAATAAAAAGATTAATTAATTTGGCTTTTTTCTATGTATGATAACGCTCCTGTAAAGCGCCCTGAGACAACTTTGTTGTGATTTGGCGCTATATAAATAAACTGAATTGAAATGAATTGAATTAAAAACAGTAAAATCAACATTTCAATCTGAATTAAAAGCCAAAGAGAAAAAAGTGTTTTCAGAGAAGATTTAAAAACAGGAAGTGATTATGTCAAAGGCCGCTCGTTCTACAATTTAGGGGCGGCGACTGAGAACGCTCGATCAACTCTCAGCCTTCTCCTTGATGGTGGAACGACCAACAGCAGCTGACCTGAGAGAGCGTGAGGGAACGTACAGCTGGAGCAAGTTGGACGCTGTGGGGGCGACACCATGAAGACGTTTGAAAACAAATAAAATCACCTGAAAATTAATATACAGTAGTGTGTTTATAGTGGGGGTGGTACAGTGGAGCAGTTGGTAGAGCTGCTGCCTCTCAGCAAAAAGGTTGCCAGATCGAATCCCGGACAGGGGGCCATTCTGGGTGGAGCTCGCATGTTCTCTTTGTGCATGCGTGGAGAACAAAGACCAAAAACATTCATGTTAGTCTGATTGGTAACTCTGAAGGTGTGAGTGAGAGAGTGAATGGTTGTCTTTTTTGTCTCTGTGTCCCTGTGATGAACTGGAGACCAGTGTACCCCGCCTGGCCCTTGTACAGTGACTGCTGGACATGGGCACCAGAGACTCCCGTGACCCGGAAAGGAAGACGTGGTAAAAGATAATGGATGGATGTATATAGAGTGAGTTTGTCAGCATGGTATTACAGTAAAACAACTCCCATGTGCTGTTCAAACACCTACAAATGTACTTTTGAGACCCATTTAAAAACAAAAAATACAATTCAATTATTAAAACATGACGTGTAGGTCCTGGGAAACACTAAACTTTATTTGGAATGAGACAAAATAGCCAAACTTCATTTAATTTATTTCCAGAATTCTATCTCCTCACAACTCAACATGTATTTACTAATAATGATGCATCTTAAATAGCATTAGCAGCATCTCAGCAGCTATAACTAGCACCTGTAAACCTGTGAGTGGTTCAGAGCTCAGTGAAACTTTCTGAGCCAATACAGAGCGAAATGAAGCGGTGATGATATCATCAGCTTCGGACATCGTTTGTCACGTGAAGCTGGTGTTTGATACAAGCTCCAACACAGCTTTCTGAACCACTCTGCTTCAGGCAGAGTGACACAAGCTCTGAAGCCTCAGGACCATTTGCCCATCACTACATATTTCACACTTCATCTGTCTGATCAAAGCTGGGAGCTAAAGTCCTACAACAAACAGCAGGTTGGGACCACTACAGAAGATGAGGTTCAGTTCTGGCCCTTTTCCTCAACAATTCAGGTCGACCCGGCACAGGTTCAGAATCTTTCTTATGGGTGCTTTCACCCACTTTCAGCTCGGTTCTTGAACCTCCTCCAGGCAAGTCGAGCTGAAGGTCTGACGTCAGCAGGCTGCAGGACGGTGATTGATCAGAGAAAGGCACCAATCATGAGAGTCTCCTTTGCAAGGATCAAACAACATTTTTTAAAACCTCAGAAGTTAAAAATACTACAATGTGGTATTATGAGGCAGTGCAGATGACATCATTCAGATGGAACCACACCAAATGGACTTGATTTACAGCTTCAACCAGCGGAGAGAAGCTGGCCTCAACTCGACCACGGCATCTTTGGAAACCGAGGCAGTGAATCTTGAATGTTTAGTGACTAATTCTATTTATTTTACATGTCGGTGGCAAGTTTCAGATAGCCGTAGTATGATGACTCGCTAACACTGAGGCTACACTCATATGGAAAACTACTCAGAACGTGTAGAACCGAGTCGGGTCGAAGTTGGACCAAGTGAGTTGAGCTGTGTTAGTCTCACGTTGTGATGTTAAGTTATGCAAACAGAATGGGCAGAGTGTGTTTAAGGTTGGCTTGTTTCAGTTTGTAACTTACAAGATTTCTTTGACTAGAGTTATTTATCAGGTTCTGACACTTCTGCAAATCAATCATTGGTCAAACCTCTGTGCAATGCATCATGGTACATAGAACACAGATTCCACAGATTCTTTCCTTTTCTCACAGATTCATGTTCTCCCAGCAGAACACAGAGCTGTAGAACGATGAGCAGTTTGATTTATTTGTGAGTGGTCATAATCTTTTGGCCACAGTGAGTGTAAAGTTTCACTGAGCTTTTGGATGGTGCTGATTTCTAACCCTCTGAAGAGTCTGTCAGTAATGAGGAAACATATTCAACGGCTCTGGACAGTAAACATGGCCCCAGGTTGAGTTTCCTCAGGTGTGCTAGAATGACGTCATCTTTACCTGAAGGCACAGTTTCAAGGCTTCAACTCGTTGAACACTCAAAATACCTGTCAGCTTGGAGCTCCTCATTGTTCGGAGGCTCCTTCTTCTTCCTGGCTCGTGGTATTATGTTCTTTCTGGCAGATTGTCTTTCATGAGGAGTGGGGTCCCCAGAGGACACCATGTCCTCAATGTCTTCAATCAGAGGGTCACAGTCGGACGGCATGATGATCTGAAACAGTATTGTTGTATAAACCCAAACAGAAGGTTGAAAATTAGTTTTAACAACCAGGTGTTTTTTGTTTTGTTCACACAAACAGCCTAAGTTATAATCAAATAACTTCTTAAAGCATTTAATTCTCATTCACTGAGTAGGTTAGGAGGGTCAGGAAAAAAAGGCACACAGTCAAAACAAAGACCTGTTCTCTCTGTGGCGTTACAGATCTGATGATGGAAACAAGAGGCTTATGGGAGAGAAATCCTCAAACGTATTCATTTACTCTCGTTTGGTTTTCATAACATTCCACAGATATATTAAGGGTTTGAACTACGGGTTTCAATCTTTTTTTAACATTGCAGATAAACTATCTTAAAACGTTTCATCTGCACACCTGATTTAAAGTTACCGTCAGTTTGTTGACATCCAGCACGCTAAGCTAACAACTATAAGCTAGCTGCACCCCACGTGCCCCTAACTTTGTGCTAACAGACGCTTCAAACTTTAACAAAACATCATTACCTGTGCTGAAATATCGTTGATAAATCCGACAAATCTGGGTTCTGTGATGACGATCGTTTAACGATTAAAAACTTTGTTTATCTGCATAACAGCTGTCCAAACTCTAGCGCAGCCATGACTTCCGGTAAGGAAAGCAGCGAGAGACAAAAGCGAGAGCCGTACTTCGCGCGCGAACTCAGAAACTGTGTTGCTCGATGGGACATCTTGAAGTATACCGTCGTCTTCTTATGATCGTATTTTGATAAAACTGTCGTATACCCAGTGTCTCAGAATTATTTCATTCTGTAGCACTGTTATCATAAGCAATGCACCTTACAGCCAATAATGTGTTATCTTTGACACTTCCTGCAGCACAGCGCCTCCTGTGGTGTGGAGGTCATAATGTTAGATGTGAAAACCACCTGCATACATGGGTTCTGTTGTTTGGTTATAAATTATAAAGTTGGGGAAAATGAAGTAAAATCAGTTAATTTTGAAGTGGTCAAATTATTGTGCACTTTTGGAATGATTGAATGTACATCTGGCAATGCTGCACAGAAACACGAAATTTACAGGTATTGCAAAAATCTCTATTCTTAATTAAATGTTGTGCTTCACCCTCCAGTAAAGAAATTATTTTCATATTTATTTACTGTTCTGTGTAGACAGAACCAAGGCGACAAGGTGTTTTCTTGTTTATATAGCCTTTATTGTTTTTCAATTGCAAATGTCCACATTACAAAAAATACAATTACCTCCCTTCCCCTACCCCAACACACAACTCATATTCTTCAATTTAATGTAGAAACAATTCAACAAATCAAAGAAAACGTTAACATTCAACAACACGTCACCCATGCATTCAAACTGCAAGTTACCCTTCGCTGTAGTTGGTGAAACCAGGCAGCAAGATTTTAATTTGACACTCAATTGTTATTTTTCCTATCAGTTACCACATAACCTTAGAAGATTGGATAAGAATATCATACAGTATTTGGTAACAGCTCAAGAAACTGTTAAAAAAAAAAAAAAAAAAATCAACCGTTCCCATCTCTTGAAGCCCAACAGGTTTCTGTAAAATCTCCTCAGCGTCAGTCATACAATACAAAACAAACGGCCACTTTTTTTTTTTTTTTTTTTTTACAAAACATCCCCCTCAGTGGTTCATTAAAATCTTTTTAAACATTCAGTGGAAATTCTGGGGAAATTAAAAGGTTTCCAAAAAAGCAGATATTCACCGTGTAAAAATATTTAGCAGTTTGAATCAGGAGTTACATTATTTATGATTAGAGCATGATGGAGCTGTCTGAGAACAAAAATAACATTTATGTTGTATCACCTAGATAAAGGGATGACTGTGATCAGAATGTGTGTTAAAGGCAGTTTCTTTTCATTTGGACTCAAACGTGTCTCATTAAATCACTGTTTTAATGGAGGAACGTGTGACGTGAAAACAGCTGAAATATAGACTTTAAACGGTCACAACCTCCCTGATCTTAAAACACAAAACGACCAAAGCAAAGCTCAAACACACGTGGTTGTCCTGGTTCAGGTGTTCAGACGTTCACAGGTAAATATACTGAACACATGCGGACCAACACGTTAACCGTTTCAGAACCGTTCCTGCTTCAGATTAAAGACAAAAACAAAATAAAAAAGAATAAAAGCTGAATAACTTAGGAAAGGTTACATAAAATATATATTTCAACATACATCCAATTTATCAATTTCAAATATGCTCCTATAAATTAAGTTCAAACTGTTCAAAATAATATTTTAAAACCTATTTGTGAGACTTCTATTTTTATATTTGGAATTGTAAAAATCCAACATTCCTGCTTCTAATTGTACAATTTCTATAACAAAGGGGATCTGGACTCCCAGTCTATGTGATGGAGCTCTTTGCTGTGACCGTGAACAGTCAGGGCGGCCTATAGGACCTGTGCATCAAAAATACTCAACTGTACACAAATTTACACAAAACTGGACCTGAATCAGTCAAACGTTGTGGGGGTGGGGTGGATGTTGTCAATGCAAGCAGCAGAAAGATCATCCAAAAACATGTTTCACTTTATATTCCTAATAATCCTCTTTTTAACATTTCACCACTCTTACTGAGTCAAATCAGGAAAAAAACAAGATGCAGTAAGTTTGAATTATGCAAGATGTTCTGAAATTTTTTTAGTCCAAATGAATATTTAGTTCATCAGACAAGTTTAATGTCATTTAGTTGTTAAAATCTAATAAAATTGAAGGTTTGACTCTCAAAAGGTGAGGGGGACAGATTCAAAGTCAACTGAGCACCTGAAGGAGCATTAGTGGGAATTTGGCCATGGTGAGAATTCAAGTCTGCTGTTAAAGGTGGGTTCTGTGCCAAGGTAGAGTAAGCATCTTACCTGTCACAGGTTCAGCGTTTGAACACCCTCAGGTTGTAGAAACAGCTGACTTGATGCGCTAACAGATGGTCTGAGTGGGTCAGAGACCATCTCTTGAGCTTCTCAGTTTAAGTGAACACTGCTTTACAAACTCACACCTCAATTCCATAAAATCCTAGTATTAATGGCCAGATAGCAGCAGCAGCTCGGCTGTATCACTTCCAGTACAACCTGGGGGCATGTCCTGCAGGATGAGCAAAATATTTCATGTGAAATGAGCATAAAAACAGAAAGCTTTATAAAAAGTATGATGGATGTGAAAAAAGATTAGATTGGAGGCGTTTTAAGACAGAAGTTATCCATTCTTTCTGTCAGCTTGTTAATCCTGTCAGGATTACAGTAAATTATTTCTTCAGACTGAGGTTGTTCAAAGAGCACTTTATAAAAAGTAAGACTGGTTCCAGTGTTTCCTCAATGATACTTGCCTCGGCAAGCGCTCATCTC
>JARVLU010001073.1:22767408-22780010 GCA_031762415.1 Simpsonichthys santanae | reverse complement strand
TTTGACCCTTGAATGGTGTCCCTATTGAGTTTGTCAATTCCTACAACTACTTGGGTATGTTGGTCGATTTGCTTCTCACCTTTAAGCCCCATGTGAAAAACCTAGTAAAGAAACTGAAAGTTAAACTGGGTTTCTTTTCCAGAAACTGATCCTGTCTAACAATGAATGTTAGGAAATGCCTTGTAACTGTGACTTTCCTTCCCTTCATTGATTACGGTGACATTATCTACATGAATGCTCCTACAAGAACCCTGCAGATGCAAGAACCCTGCAGATATCACTGTGTGCTAAGATTTATAACTGTCTGTAACTACCAGACATCCAGAACATGATAAAATCAAAAAAAGTTCAATACAGAAACAAATGGACTGCTACAAATAAAGTCCAGTTGTTTCTGTATTGAACTTTTTTTCTATTTTAACTACCATACCCACCACTGCACCCTGTATTCACTGGTGAACGGGTCATTATCAACTTCAACCCGACTCTTCAACTGGTACAAGGATTCAAGAGTTTAAGGTACTTTGTCATTTGCACTCCATGTGGTACATGGGGTGGAACAAAATTATTATTATTAGTAGTACATTTGCATCTTTAAATCACTTCTTGATCTGCTGCCTTCATACATCTTCTCCGACATGTCACTGCGTGAGTGCAGCTACAGCGTGCGCTCTTAGGACATGATTACCTGCAGTATTCCCTCAGTGAGGACTGAACTTGGCAAAAGGGCCTTCTCCTACTCTGCTCCTGTTTCCTGGAATATCTTACCAAAGATCTGAAGCTCTCGACCTTGGCCTCTCTAAATGGCTTTAAAAATCTGCTAAGTTCATGACAAAAACAATGCAGAGACATGTTCCTGTTTTTGATTTTCTACATCTTTTTATAATGTAGCTGTTTTTGTTTAGTTTTTAAAACATAATTTCTTCCATTTATTTTTCAATTTATACGCTTTCTTTTATGATTGTCTACCGTTGACATCATTCTGTTTAAATCAAGTCTCTCTTGTAAATGAGTCCTCGAGGCTCGTTGAGACTAACCTGTATAAATAAAGGTTGAATTAAAATTCAGATTTATCAAACCATGCACACGCAGGTTTCTGTGCTACTCTTCTTCATACATCCTAATGAACATTACCTTGAGATATCCATGGGCATGCCTCCATTTAAATATGTCCATGTGTGATTCTCTGCTCTACGTGATCAAAACTGATGCAGGAAAATTGAGAATTTTATGGACAGAAATGGAGACACTCCTAAATTAAAGGACAAACGCTGTGCTCAAAGCAGAGTGGTGGTGTGTGCAGCTGTCAGAACAGAAGTAATAAAAAGGTTAAATGTTCAAACAGAAGGGTGGAAATGAAGAAAAGGACAGATGCCCATAGCCTCCCATTCAGTAACGTGAGACACCACTTCCTGTACTTGAGCTACACACTCCTAGTGTAAATTAATGAAGCAAACCATCATTTGCAGGGGGGAATCTGCCAGCGGCACACTTCTGACACTGAGGCACGTTTAACTTTACACACGTTTAACAACATAACTGTAAACAGTCACTCAGGGCTCTGGTTGTAAGGACCTCCAGCATGGTGAGGACTTGAAATGGCACCAGCAGTGCTCAGCTCTTGTGCGTTTGCACTGAATGAACACTCAGTGCTGTTAATTGTGCGTAACAAAAGTTGTGTGTTGTCCAGCGGTCTGTCAATATTTGCAAAGCGAGAGAATAGGAACATGTTGGTTATGCCGGGCGTATCTAAAAAACATTCAACATTTTTCATTTTGAAACGCGTACACCAGTCCTTGACCCCCCTCCAACCAAAACGCGGTTTGTAGGCTTGTGAAATGTTGAAAATTGTGAATCACTCCTTAGCTATGGCAGCCATCTTGAATCAGGTTGACCCCAAAAGTTAACCAGCTGTAGATGTACCTCCAATGATTACTTTATGAGTTTCATTAAAACCTGTCCAGTTGATCATGGCTTTTGCTAACAGACGGTTAATTTCAACAGTTTATGCTAAAGTTATAGAAATATATGATCTGTTGGTGTTTGAAGACTGTGTTGGGAATCACTACTGCACAAAGCTTTAGCTCAATATTAAGTCAAAATTTATTGAGCCGCAGCCATTTCTGCATTTACTAAGGTTGACTAGCTATGGCAGCCATCTTGAATCAGCCAGGTTTGTTGGCCTCAGGATTCCATTTATGTTATTTGCAGATGACGTGGTCCTGCTGGCATCATCGTGCCGTCATCTCCAGCTCTCACTGAAGCAGTTTACAGCGAGTATGAAGCAGATGGGATGGGGGTCAGAACTTCCAGATCTGAGACCATGGTGCTCCGTTGGAAAAGGCTGGATTGCCCTCTCTGGGTTGGGAGTGAGGTGGAGTTTAAGTATCTCAGGGTTTTGTTCACAGTGAGGGAATAATGGAACGGGAGATTGGCAGACGGATTGGTGCAGTTTCTGCAGTATTGTGGACTTCGTGCCGGTTCACTGTGGTGAAGATCTGTTTACCGGTCAGTCTAAGTTCCTACCCTCCCATATGGCCATGAACTCTGGGTAGTGACTAAAATAATGATATACTGTAGTTGATCCGGGAGGTCTAAATGATTTTCCTCCGAAGGGTAGCTGGACTCTTCCTTAAAGGTAGAGAAGTTCAGATATCCAGGAGACTCAAGAGAGGAGCTGCTGCTCCTCCACATCCAGACAAGCCAATCCAAGTCAAGACAATCTGGTAAGGATGACCCCTGACGCCTCCTAAGGGGCAACTGTGGCACAGTGGTAGGACAGTTGTTGTCCGAGTTTCTTTTTGTCATTTGCACCACAATGTAACAAGTTCGACTCTCCAACATGCCCACACGTTTCAGTGTCCTTGAGCACGACATCTAATCTCTAACTATTCCCTGGGCGCTTCAATATTTTTCTGCTGCTCTACATGTGTGATGGGTCCAACGCAGAGGACAAAACTCTGTTGTGTGTGAATGCAATGATGACAAAAAAAAATAACATTTCACTTCTTAGGGAGCTGTTCCAGGCATGTCCAACTGGGAGGAGACTGAGGAAAACAAGACATGCTGGATAGATTTAGCCTCTCAGCTGGCCTGGGAACACCTGAAGAGCTGGAAGAGGTGGCTGTGGAAAGAGATGTCTGGACGTCCATGCACAAGCTGCTGCCCTCACGACCCGACTTCAGAACAAGAAAGACAAAAAGAAAGAAAAACAGACGGACGGACAAGACTGACCTGTAAGGTTTCAGCTGCAAGGTTGAGGTCCAAAACCCCATCAGAGGACTGAGCAAGAAGATCCACAAACTTCTTTGTTAGCAGGCCCAACGACGTGTCATACCGGGTCTTCTCTGGTGGAGACTTTGGTGCTAAGGTGGACAAAAAGAAATAAAAGAAGTGGAGGTTTTAACTTGTGTTGTTTTTGTTGGTGATAATGAATTACTGTAGCCAGAAGAACCATGTGACAGGATCAGTATTTGTAAAAAATAAAAATAATAAAAATAAAAAAAGCAGGATTTTTTTTTCTTAGCAGCTGGTGTCGAGAGCATCGTCAGAAACAACAGTTCGGTTTGCTTAACTTCATTATGCAATAAAACATGTGAAAGTGTGTTTTCAGGCAAGACATTTTAGCTGTTTCAAGACAAGAAATATAAAGAGCTTTGTGCTTTTGGAGAAGAGTGTGTCGTTTTTGTTTAATCAAAACAGAAACCGGCTTTAATGAATAAAAACTCTGGGGAAATTATCTGAGTATTTATGATTTTTTTTTTTTTTAAATAGAATTAAGCCGCTCATAAAGTCATGAGTGGAAGCTAAAATGTTTTGCAAAAGTTTAGATTTATTTTATGTAAAAGGATTCAGCTGGTTTCTGTTCAAGCTGCCTCCAAACATTAGTTTTCAAAGCTAGAACTATTTTTTTTACATTTCTAATAATCTCAACTTGAATGTCCTGCACAAATCACACGTAGTGTTAACCACAAATGTACTCCATCAAGACAAGCTTGAGATTTTTCTCTGTACCGGTACTCTGAAATATTTGTACATTAAAATATGACCGTTAAAGAACAGTTTCTAATCCTTAAAGGTCTTTAATGTCTATCACCAAGATAAGAAATATTTTGTAAAAAAAATTACGCAGAAAAACTGGTACATACTTTTGTCACGTCTAGACTGGACTATTGTAATGGTTTATTATCTACATGTCCAAATACTTCTTTAAAAAGTCTTCATTTGATCCAAAATGCTGCTGCCAGTCTTAACTGGAGTTAGTGGGAGAGATCATATCTCTCCAGTTTAAGCTTCTCTCCATTGCCCCTGTCAAATCCAGAACTGAATTCAAAATATTACTTCTAAACTACAAAGCCCTCAAAAACCTAGCTCCATCTTGTATTTGAGATCTTATTGTTCCATATTTTTCTAACAGAGCACTTTGCTCTCAGACTGCAGGTTTACTTGTG
Organism: Simpsonichthys santanae; assembly: GCA_031762415.1. Classification (NCBI taxonomy): domain Eukaryota; kingdom Metazoa; phylum Chordata; class Actinopteri; order Cyprinodontiformes; family Rivulidae; genus Simpsonichthys; species Simpsonichthys santanae. Next base: position 22,775,559 of record JARVLU010001073.1, on the reverse strand, counting down.
GTTCCTAGAGTTTGCTTAAGTGCTAGTTTGCTAGAATGGGGTGCAGCTCTTTCAGTTATCAGGCTCTTCTCATGTGGAACCAACTTCCTGTTTCTGTCCGTGAGGCTGACACATTCTACTTTTAAGATCAGGCTCAAGACTTTCCTTTTTTTCCTTTCCACTGTTGCCATTGTGCTTGCTCAGGATGGAAGACTGCGATGAAGTGAAGATTCAACACAATCTGCTGGTTTCCTACAGATAGAGAACTTTTACTAATTGGCTTTATTAATGCGTATGAATGTTTTTGTACAGTGCCCTGAGACAACTTCTGTTGGGACTTGGCACTTTATAAATACAATTAATTGAATTTAACTTCCAGGAAAAAAAAAGTCATCAGGTTTTGTTTTGCTTTCAGGATTTGTTGTTTCACCATCAAGATGGTTAAAAAAATCTAGATGTGTAAATCTCTTTTACCAAACCAAACATATCTTTGTGTGGAAAGTTCTGCACTGACAGTCCAATCACAACCTCAGGTCTCTCCTGGCATTAATCACTTCTTACTTCTGGGCGTCTTCAGCCGCACCCCGTTGGCCGCTGCGCCCGCTCCTCTCCCTCTTGGAGTTTTAGCTGCTTCTGACTGGTACTGGTGGTCTGAATCATCCAGCGCCAACCGTCTCTTTGCCTGGAAACAAAACGTATTCACAGAAATGGTCACCCTAGTCATGTTTAAGTTATTTGTCAACACTGAAACCTCCATAGACAAACATGTTGTTATCATTCTCTGAATGTCGTATAACAGAACAACAGTAACAGATTCATTCAGATGTTCGGTCAACAGTACGCTGTAAATTACACAGGTGGATTCCTTTTAATCTGCAAACACAGGGTCTAAACAACGATATACTGTATTAATAAAGTTCCTCATTGTTTTGTCCACTTTAAAAACGACTCTGAAGCTCATGTGAGATGATGGATGCTGGCTGGAAACACCTGATCCAGTGCAGGTGCTGACAGAACTAGGAATCATTGATTTTGGTACCCATTTCCATAATTCAGGTCTTTTTTCCTGTTTTGGACTTAGTTCATCCTGCACTTCCAACCTCCTGAGTCATTTCTGTTTCTCTTCGGTCATTTTGGTTTTTGACCACCCGTCACACGAAGCCAGTTCCTCACTGGGCTGTGATTTCTGGTGAATGGCACTCAGCGCTCCAAAGTGTCCTGAAACGTTAACAGAGGTTCATAATTTCACGTGTACCGCACTCATCACTTGAGTTTTAATTACCAGTACTATTAATTTTTTTTCTGATGAGTCGTCTCCAGGTCATCTAAAGAGCTCCTAAACTGGATTTTGACACTTTCCTCTGACAGGAAACCTGTTCCAGTCTAAAAGCCACACTGGTGCTGATCAGTTATTGAAAACTGGTCCTAATCTGACCATCTACACTTCAAATCTGCCAACATTAACTCATACATGTGGGGGCAGGCTACCAGTACAATGAAGACAGATGAAGAGGGCAACAAAATAACGTTCATGTTCCAGAATAGTTTTGAAACTGTGAACACAAATGGGCTGATTTTCAAAAACAGGTCCAGCTAAGGACAAACATGACATCCTGGCTATAGTCTGCATGTTGAAGTATGTCCCTTGGATACGCTCCTGTCCCCAAGGACCCTTTCGTCCCTCTATGTCTTGGATACACTTCTGCCCTAGAGGACTCCTTTGTCCTCCTATGTCTTGGATACATTCCTGTCCCCGAGGACCACTTCATCTCTCTGTCTTGGATACACTCTTGTCCTAGAGGACCCTTCATCCCATGTCTTGGATACACTCCTGTCCTCAAGGACCCCTCCGTCCCACTATGTCTTGTATACACGCCTGTCCCAGAGGATACCTTCGTCCCTCTATATCTTGGATACATTCCTGTCCCCGAGGACCCATTCGTCCATCTATGTCTTGGATACACTCCTGTCCTCAAGGATCCCTCTGTCCCACTATGTCTTGGATATGCTCCTGTCCCTGAGGACCCTTTCATCCCTCTATGTCTTGGATACACTACTGTTTCCGAGGACCCCTTAGTCCCTCTGTCTTGGACACACTCTTATCCTAAAGGATCCTTCATCCCATGTCTTGGATACACTCCTGTCCCAGAGGACCCCTTTGTCCAGCTGTCTTGGATACACTCCTGTCCCCAAGGACACTTTCGTCCTCCTATGTCTTGGATGTCCCTGATCATCTGATGTAAATTAAAAGGTAGAAGGTGCTGTGTTTTTGTTTTTAAGAAACAATTTGGATCTGTTGCACATCTTTTATATAAAAAAAACTCAAAATGAAACCAAAAAAAAACTGAAACCATCTGAAACTAAACTTTGACATTGTATAAACTTTCATGACGCATAAACTGCACGTTAATGTTTTTATAAACTACACTTTTGCGTTTTAATAACTACACTTTGATGTTTTAATAACTGCGTACACTTTGCTGTGTACTGACATAACTTTAATGTTTTAATAACTACACTGATATAAACTTTGATGCATTATGGATCACACTTTGATCATTTTATTTTGACACACACAAATGAAAAGGTCCTCTGACAGTCAAAGTGTCAGCCATTTTACATCTGCATGCAGATCTTCTCACCCCCTCCTGGTCATGGCCTCAGCCCCAGATATAAACTGGTTCAGATCATGTACCAGCCCTGAACCTTGAGTGCAGACCAAAACCAGAGCTGAGGTTGGTGCGTGCTGATTTTACAGTAAATGTGCACAATCAGCTCTGAAGGCACAGACTTGAGTTAGTCTCTAGTCAGTTGCCTTTAGAAACAGAAACCTGGACATAAACAGGTCCATCAGAACCCAGAGCGAATATAATCATCTGTAATCCCAGATTGGAGCTAAAACACTGTCAGGCTACATCCAAGTTGGACCAGAACCTGTCAGGCGGTTTCCAACTGAGATGGAGCTGTTAGTCTGTAGAGGCCCGTGTTTTGTTATTTCCATCCTGTTAGAGCTAAACCCCCGAACCTTTTGCAGAACCTGAACAGACCCAAGCCCAAATAAAGCAGCTACTAGGCCGAGGCTAACGTCCATCCGGGCACGGAGCAGGTGAAGAAGTTTACCTGGCTGCTAGCCGGCATGTTTTTATCAGTTTAAACATTAAACTCAGCTGAAGTCCTCCTGCTGCTCCTGGCGGACACAAACACCGAACCGAACCTTCGGTTAGCTCCAGAGTGGAGGCAACGCTCCGCTAACAAGCTAACGTTAGCTCCCGAACAACAAGCTCGGCTAACGGAGGGAGCTAACGTTGTAGAGGCGCTGAAACATGCCGAACCGAGCCGTGCGGGTTATTACCGGAGGTCTGCCCACAGCGGGTCGTTGTCCGGTTCCGTTGGCTGCAGCTTGCTGTGGAGTTGTGTAAATGCTGTTAACCTGCGGCTCGGACACACACACATTGGGTGTCTGTGTAACGTTGCAGGGCGGCGGGGTGGTTATAATCTGGATGTAGGTCGTGTTAGCCTGACCCGGGTTCAGGCGGTCCGACAGGGCTGTGAGGATGATGTTACTGTCCAGAGAGGAGCTGCCGACGCCTGCTAAGATCACTTTGTCCGGAGCCGAGGAGATCCCTCTTCTCATCTTGGTGCTCCGCTAACCCCTTTCTTCTCTCGGAACTTTCGAGCCCGTATTAGCTGCTAATCCGTCGCAGTGATATTAAAAATATTCGGCCCAAAGTGAAGATGAATGTCTAAATGATCGACTTTTAAAACGTATTTGTCCTTGAGAACGTGCATTTAGGCAGATGCGACGGATTTAAAAGTAACGCAACTCTCGTCTCTGCCGTCGAGAAATGGCTTCAGGAAACGGCCTGATGAATGGAGGGATACGGTTTACGCGCTCAACAACCCTCGCGCGAAACTCAGATTTCCCGGGGAAATTTCAAACGGAATTTACATGCCGCACGCAATTGGTTCTTTCCGCAGGAGTCCCCGCCCATATCTGTCCAAAATCAACCAGTGGTGAACCGAGAATCAGCTCGCCACGTGCTCATTGGCAGTTGTAAACAGATGACGTCACACGTTGCGTGTTCCTTAGGAGACCGTTGGGGGGCGGAAGTGATCTAATTTTGTGAAAAACGAAGAGAACCGTAAATAAGACTCGTCCAGTTCAAATGAATTATTTTAATTTTATTAATAAAATGACTGATTGTAGAAAATAAACATAGAGAAAACAAAGCAAAGATGCCCACCTCTCTAAAAACATGGTTGCTGATTTAGTTTTTTTTTGTAACAAAACTATAACCTGGATAAATAAAGGTTAAATGAAAAAAAATAAATAAATAAAAGTCTGTAAATGCTTTACATGCCTCATGCAAAATCGGTTGAATTTTTTGTTGTTCATTTAGTAATTATTTAAACTTTTTTTTTTTTAACAAAACTATGTTTCAAGTTAAGTTTTGTTGTGCAAGCTATTTTAAAAGTTAAATAACTATCAGCAATAAGCGTTCATGTGTTTACAGTGTATGATTAAAAACAAAAAAGACTATACCATACCATTTTATTTATAGAGCACTTAAAACAGCGACAAGGCCAACCAAAGTGCTGTACAAACAAACAAACAACAGACAACACATAGGCAACATGCAACATGAAGTAATAAAAAAAATAATAACAGAATATAGACATAAAATTGTCGCAGATAATAAATATAACAACCAAACACAGATCATCTGGTGTTGAAAGCAACGGAATAGTAGTGAGTCTTTAAACAGGATTTGAAAACCGAGGGAGGGGGCCTGTCTGACGAGCAGAGGTAACTTGTTCCAGAGTCTTGGGCCTGCTACTCACAGTGAACACTTGGCACAGATACAGCCTGAAGACCAGATTGGCCCTCCAGTAATAATAATAATAATACTGTAATAACATAAATTTATAAAACGAGCATTTTATTGAGGAAGGAAGAATGTGAGGATTTCAGAGATGAGCTGTTAAAACCTCTGGGTGGTAAGAAAGAGCTTCCTGATCACTGAGCTACAGCAATAATATTTAGAGAGACAGGTAAGAAGGTACTTGGTGTGTCATCTGACAGATAAAAGATGATAATGAAACCTGGTGGGGAGTTTGCATGTTCTCTCTGTGCATGTGTGGATTTTCACCGTGTACTCCGCTTTCCCCCCACAGACCAAAAACATGCATGTTAGGCTGATTGGTAACTCTAGGTGTGCGTGAGAGAGTGAATTGTTGTTTGTCTGCATGCATCCCTGTGACTTGCCACCTCTCAAGGGTGTGCCACTGCCTCTTGCACAGTGATGGCTGGACATGGGCACCGGTGACCCTCGTGACCCAAAAAGGAAGAAGCGGGTAAAGATCATGGATGGATGGATGGATGGATGGATGGATGGATGAATGAAACCTGGCGGTGGAATAGTGAAGTGTGGGAAGCTATTCAGAGAAAGAGGTTAGCCCATAAGAAATATGACAGTGAGAGGACTGGGGAGTAGACAGGAATAGAAGGAGATGCAACACAGACCAGCAGGAGGCAGGTAGCAGCTAAGGCAAAGCAGAAGCCATATGATGGTATGGGAGGCTAAACACTAAAGAGACAAGAAGGACTTGTACCAATAGGCAAGGCAGAGGGATCAGGCTGGAAAGGATGTATAACATGTTAGTCTTGTGAAAGATAGGAATGGTAATGTTCAAACAAATGAGATTGTGACAGGAAAATGAAAGGACTATTTTGAGGAGCTAATGAATTAATAGAATGAAAGAGAAAGAAGAGTAGAAATCATAAAAATTGTGGACCAGGAAATGGGAAAGATAAGTGAGGGTGAAGTCCAGAAAGGTTTGAAAAGGATGAAGAATGGGAAGGCATTTGTGCCTGATGACATACCAGTAGAGGTTTGGAAATGTCTTGGAGAGATGGCAGTGAGGTTTCTGACTCAAATATTTAATGGCATTTTTGAGGGTGAGAAAATGCCTGAAGAATGGAAAAGAAGTGTGCTGGTGTCCATTTTTAAGAACAAGAGTGCATCTGTGTTAATGAGAAGGAGGCTGGTGGAACAGTAAGACTGCAAGGAGCAGAGGTCACAAAGGTGCAGGACTTCAAGCACTTGGGGTCCACTGTCCATGAAAATGAGGAATATGGTAAAGAGGAGAAAAAGAATGTCCAAGCAGGATGGAGTGAGTGGAGAAAAGATTTAGGAGTGATTTGCGACCAAAGGGTGGCAGCAACGGTTAAAGGAAAAGTTTACAAGAAAGTGGTGAGACCAGCTACATTGTATGGTCTGGAGACAGAAATGTAAATATAGACAGGAGAAAGTACTGGAAGTGGCAGAAATGAAGATGTTGAGGTTCTCCTTGGGAGTGACAAGAATTGATAAGATTAGGAATGAGATCATCAGAGGTACAGCACATGTTGAACAACTGGGAGATAAAGTTAGAGAGACCAGACTGAGATGGTTTGGACATGTCCAGAGGAGGGACAGTGGGTCTCAGTGTTTGTTTCTATCCATCCATCCTCTTGTGCAGACAGGTCTTGGGGCAGCAGTTTGAGCAGGGCGCTCCAGACATCTCTTTCTACAGCAACCTCTTTCAGCTCTTCAGGGAGGATTTTCAAGGTGTTCCCAGGCCAACTGAGATATAAAGTTTCTTCATTGTGTCCTGAGTCTTCCCTGGGGTCTCCTCCCAGACGGATATGTCCAGAACACCTCCCTATGAAGGTGTCCAGCGCCCATCCTTATGGAGGAGCAGCATCAGCTCTATTCCGAGTCTGTCCTGGAGAACTGAACTTCTCAGCCTATCTCTATGGGAGAGTCTAGCTACCCTGCAGAGAAAACTAATTTTCACCTCCTGGAAAGGAACATAGATAATCAGAGTTTCTTCTTGAAGCTCACTCTTCACCACAGCAGACCGGCACAGAGTCTACTGTGGACGCTGCACCAATCCCTCTGTCAGATTCCAGCTCCATCACTTCCCTCACTCGTGAACAAAACCCCAAGACAGTTGAACTCTTCCACTTGAAGCAGAAACTCACCTCCAGAGACTGCACAGTCCACCATTTACAGACTGAGGAACATGGCCTCAGATTTGGAGGTGCTGACTCTCATCCCAGCCACTTCACTCTAGGCTGTGAACCTCTCCAGTGAGAGCTGAAGATCATGGCACGATGACAGTTAATGTCTTTAAACATAAATACAAAAGTCAAGTTCTGAAGATCACTCATTCAAATTCTCATTTGCTAGAATCTAGTGTTTACTAATAAGAAAAATTATATTTGCAGCTAATTATAAAATTCATATTGGGCAGATTTGCTTGGTACAAGTTTCTTATGAGGCCTTTTGTTTAAAAAAAAATAAAAATAAGAATTACAAAAATGCCTCTTTCCAAGACTCTCTTCAAAAGACATCCATACAGACAGAAAAAAACATATATTTGAAGAAAACAAGAAAATGTGGTTCCTTGGAAGCAAAACAAAAAAATGAGAACTGACTCAAGACTTTGCCTGATGTTGTGTCAGGTTTGTTGTCGGATTCAGGTCAAGCAACTGTCAGGAACTTTTTACACAGCAACTATAAATGACTTTTTTTTTTCACTTTTCAGGGACCATCGTTAAGAATTATTCTTTCTTGAAATTTAAAAATGTCACAAAATCTGCCATTTCTGAAAGTCATCCCTTTGCCTATTGTTAAAAAAAAGTGCTTTGTCATTTGACATTGTATGTGAGAGAAACTGTCACTTTATAGCAACAACTGAAGAAGTTAGCTTAAGAACAAGAAATACCTTATCAACAGATTATCTAAAAGGTTGAGTCTGATCCTCTGGACAGATTCTTCTTCATTGTTGAAATTAATTATTAAATCTTTTATCCAAAAGACTTCTTCAGTCTGAGGAGCAAGATCAACCAGTTTGCTGGTGACTGCCAAAACTAGTTGTTCACACACAAAAGGACCATCAGACTAATGGCCTGATGGCCACTTGCTATTCACAGAGTGTTGAGTGATGCTTGCAATAACAGCCTTGTAAGATGGTGACAGTTGAATATGGAGGACTCCACCCCCTGTTTCTCAATGGGTAGGTTCTCTTCAGAAAGATGGCCTCCTTCACTCATCTCTCAAACCATCGTTCCTCTCTATCAAGGATGTGAACATCTTCATCCCTGAAAGAGTGACCGCTGGCCTG
>JARVLU010001073.1:22729687-22742133 GCA_031762415.1 Simpsonichthys santanae | reverse complement strand
CGATATTAAAAAAAAGCGGCCCCAGCACTGACCCCTGAGGAACACCATTGAGTACATGGAGAGAAGAAGAAGCGAAACCCCCTACTTGAACACACTGAGATCTATTGGTCAGATAGTTATCAAACCAACACAGAGCTTGTGTGAAGCCTCTGTAATAAAACCTCGTGATTAACTGTATCAAATGCTTTGGAGAAATCGATAAAGAGGGCTGCACAGTGTTGCTTATTATCCAAAAGATCAATAAAATCATTAACCACTTTTAGCGCTGCTGTAGTGGTAATATGCATTTTCCTAAAACCAGACAGATAATCTGACAGAACATCATTTAATGTTAGAACGTCTTTCAGTTGTTCACTGCTCAGGTCTGTGCAGCTTTTGTTTCTGTGGATCAAAACCTTCAGACGTGTTCATGTAAAGAACGCACTGCAGGGCAATAATCAGAGCTGTGCAGAAGTGAACACCGGTGAACAAAGAGCCCAGTGAACCACTGGAGAAGAAGAGTAAATCTGAGCAATGATCACTCTGGACTCATTCTTTGGTTTCACCAACATGTTAAAGAAGTTCTGCTGCTGATAACCCTCTTTACACTCAGATAAGTCCGGTGTCCCCCGCTGTGCCTCGTGTGTCTTCTGTCTAAACCTTTTATACAGACCGATCTGCTCACCACCCTCACTGATCAGAAACATGTTCTGTAGTGTTTAATCTTCTAACTGAAGAAAATGTGTAAACAGGACAGAGGTTCTGCTGGTTCTTTGGACCAACACAGACCAGATCTAAATCAGTGAGGACAAACCAAGACAACATCTCAGTAAACATCAAAGGTCATGCTCAATAATCCAGGTAAAAAAAATCTAACCAAGTTAACTCGGGTCCTCTGGACGGTTTCTTTTTTGTTGAAATGTTTCGTCCTTCTTCGAAAGGGCTTCATCATTTTTCACCTGGATTATTGAGCATGAACTTTGATGTTCTGAACCACTTTGGCCATGGCTGCCTCAGAGGAGTTGACGGGGGAGAGGGCGGACTACAGAAACCATCTATCACCATCAAACTGGTTGACCCACTATGTGGGTGTGCTGCTTGTGGGGCTGAGTTTATTGTGGCTCCTTGGACTGATGAAGTCCTTTGGATGAAAGACGAAACATTTCAACAAAATAAGAAACCGTCCAGAGGACCTGACGACTTTGTTGTGTCTCAGTAAATGATTAAAAACGTGCGGCCGTCAGAACACATTACTGCTGGGGTTCTGCTCCGTGGTGGTTCTGAATATGAAGCATGAGCTGGTTGTGTCTTGCAGAAAGCTGTGTGCAGAAAGCTTGTGGTGTGCAGCGTCTGTATGTTCATCTTCATGGTTGTGACCCGCTCGCTGCCCATCACCTTCAACGTGGATCCAGACTTCATCAACCGGGCCTCCTTCCTGTCCAGGCTCACCTACTCGTTCTTCTCCATACAAGCAGCGAGACCCAAGTTCTACTTCGCCTGGACGCTTGGTGAGCTCTGTGCAGGCACAACAAACGCACAATCCTTTCTTTGAGCCCAAAATGTAGATTTTAACCCAAATGTGTCCAAAACTGAGCAACAATGAAGGTTGAAGATGAGAAACTTTAGTGTTTCTTGGAGGAGAACAATCAAACTTGACTTAAAATAAGTTTGTAGAGAAATGTGTTTACACCAAGACAAGCTGAGGAGAACGGCTCAGTCTAAAAACTACAGAAGATAATGTTACAAGAACTGTGGGACATGTGGAGATAAAGCTGTTTCTGTCCTGGTCATCATGTTTTTCCTTTGTTTCTGAGATCAGCTGATGCTGTAAACAACGCCGCAGGTTACGGCTTTCAGGGTCTGGATGAACGTGGAAACCCTTCCTGGGACCTGGTCTCTAATCTCAACATCATTGGGATCGAGGTATCCGTCAGCTCAATAAAATCTTCTGATTGAGCCATTCTTTCTGTCGAGTCTGACCCTGAATGACCTCCTTCAGACAGCGACCAGCTTCAAGACCTTCATCGACAACTGGAACATTCAGACTGGGATCTGGCTCAAAACGTGAGTGACTACAGAACCCAGGACCTGACCCTCAGTCTGAACCCGGTAGGGTTTTCTGGATCATGTCCCGCTTTTGGTTTCAGGGTGTGTTATGATCGAGCCCCAAAGCACCGGTTGGCGCTGACCTTCGTCCTGTCCGCCCTGTGGCATGGCGTTTATCCTGGTTATTATTTCACCTTCATCACGGCCATCCCCATCACCATCGCAGCTCGAGCTGTGAGTGCTGTGCTTGATTTGTTTATGTATTTATTCATTAATTCATGAATGATTGTAGGGATCTGGTACAACTTCAATCTACCCCTTGCTGCCAGCAGCTAGTCTGTTTCAGTCTCATTGTAGTTAAATGTAACAGCCGTGTCATTAACAGTTTCCAGGAACAGGAAGTGACCCCTCTCTGTGTGTGTCTGCAGGTCCGCAGGTCAGTTCGGCCCTTCTTCCTGGGCTCCAGAACATGGAAGTTTGCGTACGATGTGGTGACGTGGGCAGCCACCCAGCTGACCATCGGCTACACCGTCATGCCTTTTCTGCTGCTTTCCCTGGACCACACCTTGATTTATTACAGGTGCGCTCTGACTGCCTGCGTCTATTATCTTTACCCGCTTCTTCCTTTTCGGGTCATGGGGGGTGATGATTTTTCTTCTTCTTTCTTTTAACCATTTTGGCCAAGTTGCCCTCGAGCTGGTTCAGTGAGTAGTAAGCGGCCATTTTGACTATAACATTTGATTGTTACGCACCGATGATCGATTGTATGGACTGATGGTCCTCCATGTTGCATGTGTAAAGCCAGGCTGCCTGGAAACTCAACAGCAGACTGGTTTGAAACACGTCAACAAGCTGCTACTCCATACGACAAATCCTGTTGGCTGGCCTCAGACTGATGAAGTCCTTCGGATGAAACGTTTTCTTCAAAAAAGAAACTGTCCAGATGACATGATTTAAAATTTTTATGTGCTATTGAAGGTATTTTTGATAGATTCAACTAAAGAAAAAGGAACAAATGGTCTATTTTTATTGACCCAACTCAGGTTGATCTAAAACTCAGTTTACGTAGAAGCTTATTTTATAATGATTCACAGCTCAGAGTCATGTTGCTGAACAATCACAGAAAAACAGAAAAGAATCAGGAACTGAACTGAAAAATGAATGAAACCGTCTGAGTAAACACTTTGAAAGACCTTCAAGGAACTGAAGGAATCTCAGTCAGGACCTCGCAGAGGTTCCAAACAAACCGTGAGGTCATGAGTCCAGTCCAGGTTTTGTCTCGGCTTCAGTCAGATTTAATTAAAGAACTGAGCTAAATGTTTTTAGCACCTTCAGAGGTGACACTCTAACCCTCTGCTTCACCCTTTTTCCAGGTCCATGTACTTCTACGTGCACATCATCAGCCTTCTGGCTGCAGTTGCTCTCCATCGGAAACCTGAACCCAGAGACGCCTCCAAATCCGTCCCCCCAGCCCAGCTCCAGCCTGTTCACTCCAACAATAACGGCACACTACACTGAAAAGACCCTTTTAAGTTCCTTTAAGCAGCTCAGTCCTCTCAGGGGGTCAGGAGGACGACAAGAGCATTCATAACAACAACAACATCAACAACAACGGCAATAACAACAACGGCAATAACAACATAAACAGCATCAAGAACATCATGAACAAGTTTATTGAATGTCGCTTCTTCTCTTTCTGGAACGGTCTTGGTTCTGAAACAGCAGGACTTCAACAGACACTTTGTTTTTAAAGGTTCACATGGGCTGAAGTGCGGTTCTGTTCAATGTGTGTAAATAATGTCTTACCTGTTGTAGGTAGCTCTTTTGAAGAGTCTCTGTTTGGAGGAATGGACTTGATGAGACAACAGTTGCTCTGAGGGGCTTCCTGTTTCACCTGGGAACCTGTTCTTATGAGTGAAAAGAGCCAAGACAGAACCTCTGAGGCAGAACCTCTGAGGCAGAACCTCTGAGGCAGAACCTCTGAGGCAGAATCTCTGGGACTGGATCTGAGCGCGGCCTCCCTGCAGGATGTGGAGGCTAACTGAAAAGAGACACCTGGTGGTGATTTAAACATCGTGGAGGAAAACACACCTGGTTCACTATCTCGGTTTTGGATTTTTACTTGTAACGTCTCACCTTGTTTGTATTTTTGCGTATTTGAAGCTGCTGGAACCAAAGTTTGTGTTTGGGTCACAGGTGAGAAGGTTCCCTCACGTGTCCAGAGCCATCAGTTCTTCATGGTGCTAACGAGTTTTTAACTCTGGTTTAGACACAGGTGTGGTAAAGAGAAACATTAGGTCTGAAAAGAGGAGTGTTCTGTATGCTGCGCCGGTTTGTTGAGATGAATTTAGACAATATTTAACAAATCTTTTAAATGTAGGATCAACTTTTTAACTTGTGGACAAGCGTGTTTAATGGAACTCTCTGTTTTGGGCCAAGTTTAAGAGTTAAGAACAAACTTTTAGTATTTTGATCTAAAGCCTCAGAGCCGAGCATCATGAAGGAGTCCAGTTCGGGCCGGTGGTCCAGAACCACTTACAGGTTTTAACTGTGGAGAATGTATTTTAAGGATCCTTTAGAACAAACAGAACAAGTGACTCCATGTTTAGAGAGTCCACTGATCTTTAGATAAATATATTGAAAAGTTTTCACATCATGAAGGCTCATAGACTGTAGAACCATCAGGTTCACTCATGGGTCGGTTCTGAAGGGGAGGAGGAACCAAGGAGGAACGTTCTCTGACTTTATTTTATTGCTCTGAAGATGATGATGGTGGTACCTTTTTTGTTTTTAAAGTAAGAAGAAGACGTGTGAGCATCACAAGTAGCTATTTGACTGAACACTGAAGGTGTGTGTGTGGGTGTGTGTGTGTGTGTGTGTGTGTGCATGCGTGTGTGCGTATGTGTGTGTGTGTAAGTGTGTGTGTTCACAACCACTCTTTTAATATTGTTTGGAGGAAAGTGTGATTTGTATCAAATAAAGCTTAAAGAAATAAAGCTTCACTAAAACTCACCTGGCTCATCTTTATTATTAAGTATTAATATGCACAGCATGTCTTTTATTAAGTACTGTATTTATATGCACAAGTACATCTTTAAGTATATACACAAGTACGTCTTTATTAAGTACTTGTGTATATACTTAATATATATTATTTAATATTTATTTGCACAAGTATATCTTTATTATTTATATGCACAAGTACGTCTTCATTAAGTATTTATATGCACAGTATGTCTTATATGCAAGAGTACATCTTTATTATTTACATGCACGAGTACATCTTAAGTATAAAGTATTTATATGCATGAGTACGTCTTTTTTTAAGTATTTAAATGCACAGTACGTCTTTTTTTAAGTATTTAAATGCACAGTACGTCTTTTAAGTGTTTTTATGCACAAATATGTCTATTAAGTATTTATATGCACAGTATGTCTTTATTAAGTAATTATATGTACGTCTTTATTAAGTACTGTATTCATGTGCACATTGTCTTTATTAAGTACAGTATTCATATGCACAGTACGTCTTTATTAAGTACTGTATACATATGCACAGTACGTCTTTATTAAGTACAGTATTTATATGCACAAGTACATCTTTAAGTATATGCACAAGTACGTCTTAAAGTATTTATATGCACAGTATGTATTTTAAGTGTTTACATGCACAAATACGTCTTTATTAAGTATTTATATGCACAGTATGTCTTTATTAAGTATTTATATGTACGTCTTTATTAAGTACTGTATTCATATGCACAGTATGTCTTTATTAAGTACAGTATTCATATGCACAGTATGTCTTTATTAAGTATTTTTATGTACGTCTTTATACTGTATTCATATGCACAGTATGTCTTTATTAAGTACAGTATTCAAATGCACAGTATGTCTTTATTAAGTATTTATATGCATGAGTATGTCTTTATTAAGTACAGTATTTAAATGCACAAGCATGTCTTTATTAAGTATATGTAGGGGTATGTCTTTATTAAGTATTTATATGCATGAGTACGTCTTTATTAAGTATTTAAATGCACAAGTATGCATTTATTAATTATTTATATGCATGAGTACATCCATATTAGTAGGAGCATGTATAATATGACACATCTATGTTTAAAATGACAGGGCATGTGTTTTGTCTGGATCACAACTGTTGAGTATTTGTGGCTGTGGGTGTGTTGTTTGTTCTCAGACTCCTCGCAGGTGGAGCTCCAGAGAACTTGAGCAGGTCAGAAGGGAAGGACAAAGTAACAGACATGAACCTTTAAACCACCTGAACTGCTCAGGGCTTCTGGTTTACAATAGATCACCTCTTGAAGTGAAGTCATCCTACAGACTGAGTGTTTCTGCCTCCGTTCAGAGCACAGCTGCAGAACATCTGGAAGCTGTGCATCACTTTGAGATGGTAGAACCTGCACTTTTCATATGACTCCAGACTGTTGATCATGTGTGTGTGTTGACAGCAGCACAATGCTTTGCTAAAGTACTTGTCATTGAATGTGTAGGTGGGGTGGTGGTCCATGTTTGTGAAGAACCAGTTCTTCACTTCAAGCTTTAAGAATCACAGACCATTTCAAAGTCTTTTCTAACTTTTACAGACAGATCTTTTTTTTTTATTTTTAGGTGGGGGGGGGGGGGGGATGTCTGTCAAATTCACACAGGAGCAGAATCTTCACAGATAGAGGTAAAAAGATTCAGGCCACAATCAACAACCTGATCAATGCTATGTGAACTCTGTTGCACTGTGTGAGGTAAATGGTGGTCACACCAGATACTGACTGGTTTTCTGACCCCTCAATACAGTAAAAGTAAACTGCATATTTGAGAGTGGCCTTTTATTGTGGTCAGCCTAAGGCACACCTGTGCAACAACAATGTTACATCAGCATCTTGATGTGCCACATCTGTGAGGTGGATGGTTTATCGCTGCAAAGGAGAAATGCTCACCAACAGATTTACACAAATATGTGAATAATATTAAGAGAAAAGGGCCTTAATTATTAAATATTATTTAAATTTTTATTTGTTATTTGTTTTCTATTATTTGTTTTTGTGAATCGTTTCAGTTATTTCTTCTAAATGTACGGTTTTATGCCTTTAAACCAACATTCTAGTAAACTAAATTGAACTTTATACAGCTGAAAAACAGTAATTTAATAAATGTTATAAAGGCAAATCATTTTTAAATAAGTTATCAATTTCTTTAAAACATAAGTGGCTTTAGAGGTTTTCATGGAATATTGTTTGACAAATTAAGTTACACTGAGTTACATAAACCAAGTTTGAACTGATTGCAAGGAGACTTGATACAGTACATGGTCTAAACTCGCCTCCTTCATCCAATTCCCCCCCCCACCCTCCTTTTAAACTAGAATATTAATTTTTGTGTGTTTATGTTTTTAGTTATTTTTTATGATCAAATAATTTGAAATAGAGATTTCCAGATGAACTGCGCTGAAGTCACAGAAAAGGTCTCTGTGTGAGTCAGAACCTGAACCCCCCCATCCACAATCCAACAATCTTTAAGAAACAAAATACATGATTGAACATCTTTTAAACCTAGAAACCGGTTTTATTGACAAATGACACATTTTCTATTGTACTGGTAATAGTAGTAATGTTTCTGTACCTGATACCCTTAAACGATTGAACCAATTAATTTTTATTGGTCTGTTACAGTGACAGAAGCTGTGACAGGTCTAAAAGTTATTGATACTGAAAAGCAGAATTTATTTTACAGTATTTAAAAAGGACCCAGAGAAAGGATCATGAACAGCTCGTCAGTTAAAAGCAGCTGAATCCACAGGACGTACCATTAAAGTGATAGTCCTGCTCTTCGGGTGTTGGGCTTTGTGGGTCTCTGAACTTTTGAATGACGTCAGCCTGGAGGAGTAAGGCTGAAGGTTCTGCTCACACCAGGATGGTCTCTCCCAGGATAAATTGTTTGTTGTTCCTGAGGGCCAGCTACGTCAGCTTTGACCCAGGGATGAGGTCTGGCTGACTGACCTGAGTGGTGAGACCCACTTCAAGTGAAAGTGAGGTGGACAAAGATACACTTGTGTAATTGTATGATTCTCACTGTGCTACTAAGTTTAGTGACTAACATTTTGTGTGATGTGCTTTGCATTCATTTAGGTTTTGTTTTTTTTATTTTATTAATGGAGGATCTAGAGACGTGTCGAGGATGTGTGTGTATCTAACATGCACCATATTGATTTTACTATATCAATAACCTTTATAATATTTTCCTCTACCTTACTGTCATTGTGATTAAATGTTTATAATGCTTTAGTATCACTGGATCGATAAACGCTGAGCTAAGACCAGAGGGAGGGGGCAGGCCCGAGATGAGTTTCTTTAAAATTAACTTTTTCATTTCGAGGAGGAAAGAGATTATGAGGCAGAGCAAGAACTGGGAGTTTGTAACACATTGACTTTCTGTAACTGACTGTTCTCCACAAAGTTTTGTGTTATTACATTTGATGTTATTAAAACCTGATCATTTGTGAATCAGTTTTTTTCTACGAAAGACATCAACTAAACAAGCTCACATCCATGACAGGCGGATCTCCATCATGGTTCCTTCAAACATGAAAACACAGACGAATTTCATCTCTGGAACTGAACCAAATGATTGTATGAAGCCACACACACATTAAAACAATCTTAAATCTGTTTTATTCAGTGTCAGGATGTTCACTTTCTGTTCGTACAGGAACAACATAAATAATAAAGTTGTTCTGAACAGTCAGGTCCTCTGGACGATTTCTTTCTTTGTGTTGAAACGTTTCGTCTTTCATCCAAAGGATTTATTACCTGGATCATCGAACATGAACTTTGATGAGGGTGGACTCCAGAAACCATCTTATCACCATCAACCTGGTTGACCCACTATGCAAGTGTGCTGCTTGCAGGACTGAGTTTGTTGAGGCTCCTCAAACTGATGAAGTTCTTTGGATGAAAGACGAAATGTTTCAACACAAAGAAACCGTCTAGAGGACAAAGTTCATGCTCAATCCAGTCCAGAGGACCTGATTTAATTCTGTTGGATTTTTGACCTGAGCATGAACTTTGATGTTTTTCTAAAAATACTTTTTTTTGTGTGTGTGTGTCAAGTTTTTAGGGATTACTGTACTGAAAAACTGTTTCAGCCATAAGACCCAGGAGGAAGCCTGTGGTTCTGAGCTGCAGAGGAGTGAAGCTTTATTTCAGGAACACAACTAAAGTCCAACAAACAAACAAAACCTGCAGATTTCACTCACATCCTGCATTTAAGCTGAACCCTGAAGCAGCGTATTTTAATGTGCTTTGTTTTTGTAAAGAAAAAACATCTTTGATGTAAGATTTTAATTGGGTTACAGTTTTCTGGAGATGTAAGGATCATTTGCCTTCTTTCCAAAGACACCAACAGATGTTGGTATATTTCAGATATTGGATAATGGTAAGATATTTTAAATGTTTCTGTTGTTCTGAATATCATTATAAAGTCAATCCCTTCAGCTTTTCTTAAAACCTTTTAGTTGCCAAAGCGTTAAATGTGTTCAAGCACATGTGAAGTTCACATCAGACAAAAAGTGTAAAATGTAAATGAGCAGGCAGTTTAACTACAGGCTTCTGGACGCTGCTCTGAAACTAAAGCTGCCTTAATAGATAACATCTAAAATTAATAATCACAAGTTTAAATCAAAATCAAACTAGATGCATCATTTTCTTCTAACAGTTGCCAAGACTTCAAATAGTTATGTTTTATACATTTTAAATTAGAATATTTGTATGTCTTGGTTGTGAAGTTCGACATTTTAAAGGGTCAGTTTACGTTATCGTCCGAGACTGAACTTAAAGATGAGTTCAGGGTCCAGGTAAGACGAGGTGCAGCCGTTAGCAGCATTGTTCCTTCAAGAGCCGTCTTGTTTCTGTGCTTAAGTTCAGCGTCTACGATCAAACTTGGTCTGAAGTCCTCCTCAGAAGACCTTGGACAGTTTCTGCAGAGGTGCCACGTTGCCTGTTTTCCAAACGCTCCAGTCTGTGAGGAAAATATCTCACTCCAAACCACTCCAGACCATGTGGAATCTCGTAGGTTCCTCATAGTCTGGAGTGGTTCGTTAGTTTTTGCTGCTTTCTTTCGGAGCCATCGGTGGCTGTTTCTCCTCCTTCACCTTCATTTGGCCTTCCTCCACCTTCTCGTTGTCGTCTGAGTAGAAGAGAAGAGGAAACATCCCGAGGAGGCAGCCGATGCCCACGCCAATGGCTTTGCCCTGCACACAAGAGGAAGAAAGCTAGTTGGCTTTACAACTCCATCACCTCCAATAAATCTGCCTTATTTCAGACTAACTGGAAGCTTTGTTCAATCACAGCTGTTTGGCCTGAACATCTGGACTAAATCCATCATTGTTTTATTAGAAAAATGCCCACAAGCGTCCCTAAATGTGTATTTCCTAACAGCTGGAACATTTAGAGCCATCTTTCACTTCTGTTACAATCATTCATGCTTCATCCGTCACAGCTCATTTAACTTCTGATTGTCTTCCAGTGTGTCGGTGATTGAAAAGACGTTCCACAGAATCTTGTTTCTGTTATCGGTTTGAAGTTTCCACCTGGAACCTGTTGGACTCCGACAGGCCTGAAGTCGCTGCTTCGCTCCAGAAGCTGTGGAAAACATGTAGCTTTGTGTTTCCTCAGGTTAGAAAGTACAAACCATATGACAGCTGACTCTGGTCTGCCACATATCGGCCTGCTTCGGGCTCAGATCAGGAATCTGCATCCCCAACCGAAACGCCAAAGCCTCCACGTAACCTGCTAGCCTGGAAACAGGGAGAAGTACACACCATAGACAGGAAATGATTAGAAACAACACATCAGATGTGTTCAGACACAATCAGCTGTTGAAAACAGATACAAACTATTTAACGGAAGATAAAATGAACTTTAACTTGACGTGGCTGAGGCCTCCTGATGGATCGTAGCTGGTAGATTCACTTTGCCATCAAAAAGAGGTTTGACAGAACTCAGTGGACTCATCTGCTGCCCTCGGGTCAAATGAAAGAGGTTAGGACGTTCAAGAACGATCCAGGAACCATCAAGGATCAAGTCTGTAATGCAGCGGAAACGGCTGGACCGCTAGTGGTCCCAAACACATATCAGAACTGGTTCCTGACTGGATAATGCAGGATGACATTATGTTTCTGGAATGGCCTTCCTAAAACTCTGACCTCTCTGGACCTCCTTGTGGTCTTGGCTTAAAAGTCAGACTTGGGCCAGAACACCAACCAGTTTAAATAAACTACTAATTTAGTATCAGATCTTTATCCAGAATCCTGCCTGAAGCTGGTGGACCAACACAAAAAGTGTGTGGTCCAGGTGCGTCTTACTAAAGGGACAGTTTACCAAACAGTGGGTTCATTTTAAACCAGTGAATAAAAGAAAATCCACAATTAGCTCACATGTATCCTTGTTTCTAAAAATCAGTGAAGTTGTTTTATCACTCCACTCAGAAAAAAAAAAAATAAATAAAATACTGTACATTCACACTCATAACCTTCAAACCAGAGATGTGTCCTAACTGATATAAAATGCTAATTAAACCAGTAGATTCATGAGAAACTAGGGGTTCTGCAGACAGATATTTTACACCTCACTTTTAAACATGGTAGAAAATGTTGTAGCCAGGAAGAATGAAGATTGCGCAGGAACATCCATTAGAACCTTGAAGAATTGTCCATCAGAACAATGCAGGAACATTTATTAGAACCATGTAGGAACATCCATTAGAGCCCTACAAGAATGTCCTTTAGAACTCTGCAGGAACATTTTATTTATTCATTTCTTAACCAGGTTAGTCAGATGAGAACAAATTCTCATTTTGGATGACGACCTGGCCAAGAGGCAGCAAAGTACAGAAGTAGTAGAACAGCAGAACGACAACATGACTAACCGACAGCCGAACATCAAATATTACAGACCATGGGAATGGATGATGATCAAAGAGCTGAGGCAGGTTTACGGTGCAAGAAAGTAACAACAGACGCTGAAGAGAAGATTACAAAAAGCATGTGCAATGGTTGTCAAGTGATGCTCTCACCAAGCTTTAAAAAGATGCAAATGAGACAAAAGATGCGAGTTCTAGAGTTGTTGTAAATGGTTCCAATCATTAGCTAGAGAACTAAAATAATGAATGACCAAAGGAAGTGCATACTTTACAGTTACTTGATGTAGCTGCTGGAGCGGAGAGTATACAAAAGTTTCTATAGATGTTGAGTTAGTAATGGGTGGTGGTAGGATGGAGTTTCACCAGTTAGGGTTTTATTGATCAGCAAAAACCAGTTTGTTTGTCTGTGGGATGCTGGTGAAAATTCTCAGTCATTCAGGACATAAGTAAAAAAGAAAAAGGTTCAATACAGAAACATCGACTTTATT
>JARVLU010001073.1:22715218-22729587 GCA_031762415.1 Simpsonichthys santanae | reverse complement strand
GGAATGTTTATTAGAATCCTATAGGAACATTTATTAGAAGAACCCTACAGGAATGTTTATTAGAATCCTATAGGAACATTTATTAGAAGAACCCTACAGGAATGTTTATTAGAATCCTATAGGAACATTTATTAGAAGAACCCTACAGGAATGTTTATTAGAATCCTATAGGAACATTTATTAGAAGAACCCTACAGGAATGTTTATTAGAATCCTATAGGAACGTTTATTAGAGCCATGTAGGAACGTTTATTAGAAGAACCCTACAGGAATGTTTAATAGAACCATGTAGGAACGTTTATTAGAGCCGTGTATGAACGTTTATTAGAATCCTATAGGAACATTTATTAGAAGAACCTTGCAGGAACGTTTATTAGAATCCTATAGGAACGTTTATTAGAATCCTATAGGAACATTTATTAGAGCCGTGTATGAACGTTTATTAGAATCCTATAGGAACGTTTATTAGAAGAACCCTGCAGGAATGTTTGTTAGAGCCATGTAGGAACATTTATTAGAATCCTATAGGAACGTTTATTAGAGCCCTGCAGGAACATCTATTAGAATCCTATAGGAACGTTTATTAGAAGAACCCTACAGGAATGTTTATTAGAATCCTATAGGAACGTTTATTAGAAGAACCCTACAGGAATGTTTATTAGAACCATATAGGAACGTTTATTAGAGCCGTGTATGAACGTTTATTAGAATCCTATAGGAATGTTTATTAGAATCCTATAGGAACGTTTATTAGAATCCTATAGGAATGTTTATTAGAAGAACCCTACAGGAATGTTTATTAGAATCCTATGGGAACGTTGATTAGAACCATGTAGGAACGTTTATTAGAAAAACCCTACAGGAATGTTTATTAGAACCATGTAGGAACGTTTATTAGAGCCGTGTAGGAACGTTTATTAGAACCATGTATGAACGTTTATTAGAATCCTATAGGAACGTTTATTAGAAGAACCCTACAGGAATGTTTATTAGAATCCTATAGGGACGTTTATTAGAAGAACCCTACAGGAATGTTTATTAAAATCCTATAGGAGCGTTTATTAGCCATGTAGGAACGTTTATTAGAAGCCTATAGGAACGTTTATTAGAAGAACCCTACAGGAATGTTCATTAGAATCCTATAAGAACGTTTATTAGAGCCATGTAGGAACATTTATTAGAAGCCTATAGGAACGTTTATTAGAAGAACCCTACATGAATGTTTATTAGAACCCTACAGGAATGTTTATCAGAACCATGTAGGAACGTTTATTAGAGCCATGTAGGAACGTTTATTAGAATCCTATAGGAACGTTTATTAGAGCCCTGTAGGAATGTTTATTAGAACCTTACAGGAATGTTTATTAGAGCCATGTAGGAACGTTTATTAGAATCCTATAGGAATGTTTATTAGAACCCTGCAGGAACATTTATTAGAACCCTGCAGGAACGTTTATTAGGACGTGTAAATCTGTGTCAGAGCAGGAGGTGAAGTGCTTCATGAGACAAATGTTGGAGTTTGAAGCTGAAAGCAGCAAAGAACCTGAGGACACAGTTCAGAACAAACATCAAACGGACACGTCTTCATCCATAAAACAAAACCAACTCTTTGTCCCAGTGATTTGTGTTTAAACTGGACCTCCTGTCAGCTCCAGGTGGAAGGCAGACAACAGTCCAGCACAACTTCACTCACATCAGTACTCCGTGAAGAAATATCCATCATCCAATTTTCTGAACTAAGATCTAATACTGTATAGAAAATAAAATCTTGAAAAGAACCATCAGCTTTGTTAGCACTCAGGATGTATGGGATGACTCTCAGCTACCACCACACCAAGCTTTAGCTGAACAACTGTAAAGCTGACTGAGTCCTGACAGCTGTAGTGTTTACTGAGGTCTGCAGAGACAAACATCAGCTGCTCAACATCCATCATTTTAATAAATATTCAATACACGAGTGAGAAAGGAAGACATGTTCCTTCAATTAAACAATAAACGTGAGTCAGTTTTTCATTTTTCCATCCACCTCCTTCCAGCCTGAAGTGGAATCTGGATGAAATATACGACGGTCCCTGGAGCTGCTCAAAACCCAGCCAGGGTCTGCACTTCAGTTTGTTCTGATCTTCTCCACTTTGGCTGAGTTTATTGCTGCAGTGTGACATCATTGTTTCACCATCATCAAAGCTGCTTTGTTCCAGTGTCATCAGACTGCCGACCAGAAACCCTGGTTGGATTCAGACACAGTTATAAAGTAAAACCAGTCCGATCTTTGAGCAGAACTCTGACATTTTGAGCACATTCTCCTTGAAGAGTTGGACCTCTGCAGAACCTCTGAGGCTGCACAAGCACCAGCCGAAGCACCAAAACTCTCAGCTCACTGCCTGAAGCAGCTGACACAGGGACCTTCAGGAGATCTTCTGTTTCTGAGATCACCTACCACATCCGGTCCACTCACCTCCCTGGTCTCTACTGTAGGAGCTGAACCAGAACTATGACTCAGTAGGACAAACCACCATATTGTTCACTGGTGATCGTGGCGCTCCAAGACAGAAACAGCAGACCAGCCCAACAAGTCTTTGAGTTTTTTGAAGTTTCACAATTTTAGAACTTCTGCCAAATTAAAGTTTATTTTACTCGTTTGATTTCAGTTTTGTTCCTCAACCTCTATTCTAAAAATCTAATTTTTGCCTCAAAGCGACATCTTTATTTTGTTTTCACATCAGGATCACTTCTGAACATCTTACCATCCATATTGTGGCAGCATGACGGCTCAGTGGTTAGCATTGTCGCCTCACAGCAAGAAGGTTCTGGGTTCAATCCCCAGGTGGACCTGGGGTCTTTCTGTATGGAGTTTGCATATTCTACTCCAGTTTCCTCCCACAGACCAAAAACATGCATGTTAGTCTGCCTTCAGGCCTCCCTTGCAAACGAGATCTGTGATCTCAATGAGATTTGCCTGGTTCAATAAAGGTTAAGAAATATTCTTATAACTTATTATGTTCCTGTCAATAAACCTCACATAAACAGTGCCAAACTTGACTCGGTTGTGTGTGTGTGTTTTAAATGTAATTGTGATATTACACCGGAAAAAAAAAAGAAAAAAAGAAGCAGCTTATTTGTGGTCATTTATCATGACTGATAATCATATAAATCATAGATTTTTCCTTCTTCTTCAAGATGGTGCTCTGAGGTTTTATAATTTATAAATTACTAATAAATCACAACTTATCCATTCTATAACGTATACCCCTACAGCAACGAGAAGAGCTGAGGGTCAGCAGGACATCTGACCATCCTCACGTCACTTTGAACTTCTTTAAGTGTTGAGAAGGGGTGGGCGAAGCTGCTCTGAGAACAAACTGACACCATTTGCTCATTTTTCTCATTGCAACTAGACAATGAGAGCCAATTTCAGCCATTTGGTTGGAGTATGCTGGGCCCTTTACAGCTCCTGTCTACGTGATATGTCATGTTTCAGCTGGTGATGGGTCATCAGAACTCAAACTGGTACCAAACGAGCCGTAAAACACCATCTGTACTCTCATCTGTCAGAGTCCACGTTTGTTCATCACCTCAACATCATCAAGCTGACACAACAGCTCTCAGAATAACATAGCTAAAACAGAACCGGGCTGTGATACAGATGGAGCAGTGAGGAGGTCCACCGGGCCTGAGCAGCAGACCAAAGGCCTTCACGCTCACTGACACATATCCATCATATAGAATACAGGTCCAGTCCCATCAGAACTCAGCCCAACAAACAGACGTCAAGGCCTGGACTCTTTATCTGATGATTGAGTGGCAGCAAAGCTCTGAGTCCACTGAGATCATCCCCCATTTGACTAATTCATCACTCTGATGGAGCAGAAACAAGTTCTGAGTTTTAAAGTGTCTTCAGTGTTTCTGGGACTCATTTTAAATAAAGATTAATGATTTAATTTAATCATTCACACTAACATTGACTGAGCAGTTGCTGGTGCTGAAAACTATTTGTTTACATATAATTAATTTGGCTGATTACTGTATGTCAATAATCATGGTCAAAAATGAACTAATGTGGATAAAAGGGATAGTTCAGATATTTTCAAGTGGAGTTCTGTGGAAAGGTTATGACCAACTAATATTGTACTTTTTGTACACTGCTTTTTGAAAAGTCCGAGTTTATAATAGCTATGGCCAAAGTAAAAATAAATAAATACATTTTAAATAATTTGTGGGGATTCATGCAAACACTATTTTATAAATCTTTGCACTACTGTCAGATTTGCATTGTACAGTATTAATATTCCAGCAGAAATTTTGCTGAAATCCCTGGCAGAGATGACCCCACTGGAAGTGCTACAGCTAAATGTTGCTGCTGGAATTTGTGTTTGCAGAATTTTATATAAATATCTGTGTGCTCATCCTGGCCAGATTCTAACTGTTGGCTCATCAATCCAGACAGAATTAAACTTTATTTCTCCAAACTGAGGTCATTTACAGCACTTTGGTCCTGTTATTGATGGTAAAGAGACATCTGCAACAGGTAAGATACTAACTGTATTAACTGGAGGTACTAACTAGAACCTCCCATTAAAACATCTGAACTGTTCCTGTAAGCAGCCGGCTCTGAGGTGAGCACCAGTCAGGACTGAACCAACTCAACTGATAACATCCTGCAAACAGCAAGAAGTTGTGAAACTGAGCCTGATGAGACTGATAGAGTGAAAACGTCATGAGAGTCACCGTCTGACATCAGTTCTAGCTTTAGCAGAGAACAAATCTTAGAACTATACGCGTCAAAAGATCCTGAAATAAATCATTTACAGACCTGCACATGATAACAAGAGCAAATGTGTCCAAGCTAACGTAGAACATAAGGAATGTTGAGTAAACTATCTATTTGTGTTGAGATTAAATTCTCCGGCTTTATATGTCCAAATGATTGACAACCCAGGGTCCAGTCCGCCACACCTCTCTGCTGCTTCTCCTCTGGTACCCACCTACACCCCCATTGAAACAGTGTAAACTCGCCTACAGCTCAAATTAAATAAAACAAATATCAACTAAAAATATGAATCATAGAAATCTTATTAAAAAAAAATTAAAAAAAAAAAACTACCAGAACAAAATAATAAAATCATTAAATGTGGATTATTGAACATCAGATCTCTTTCCTCTAAATCCCTGTTAGTTAACGATCTGATAACTGATCATCATATTGATTTATTTGGTCTGACAGAAACCTGGCTACAACAGGAGGATTTTGTTAGTACAGTATAAATGAATCCACTCCACCTATTTAAATGTTCATGTTCCTAGAACAACTGGTTGGAGCAGAGGTGTAGCTTCTCTTTTTCAGTCAGGATTATTGATTAATGCTAAACCAGTTATTAGTTATAATACTTTTGAGTCTATCCCATCCTAAATGGAAAATGGAAGGGCCTCTCTCACTAGTTATGTATCGTCCACCAGGCTCCTATGCTCAGTTCTTGTCTGAATTCTCAGGATTCTTAACTGACTTACTACTACATACTGATAAAGTCATAATAATGAGAGATTTCAATATTCATGTAGATGTTGAAGGTGGTAGCTCAAGCATAGCCTTTAAAAACTTAATAGAGTCAAATGATTTTACCCAAAACATCCGAACACCCACTCACTCTCATCATCACACTCGACCTGGTTCTGACCTTTGGCATCGAGATTAATAACTTAGTAACACATCCTCAAAGTCCTGTTGTGTTTGACCATTTTTTAATAATAACCTTTGAGTTGACATTAAATGACTACACAGTCACGGAGAGTAAATTTCATTGTAGGTGTTTATCAGAGAATGATGTAAACAAATTTAAACAATCTCTTCCATCATTGTTTTCCTCTGTATTGCAGAGTAATGTTAGAAAGCATTGACTTAGATCATCTGATTGATAATTTTACAACTTCAACGCAAACTTCACTTAATAAAATGTATCCACTATCAGTGTGTGTGTGTGTGTGTGTGTGCACGCATGTGTTAGTGTGTGTGTGTGAGAAAGAGAGATAAATTCTCACCCCAGTCCTGCCAGATCTGATACCAGGTTTCCAAGTGCAGCAGCTGCAGAACATGACAGAAGAGAGGAACAATTATACTAAGCAGACAGGAAGTCAGAGCTTCTCCTGACTGCAGAGATATTTATACCACTGTATATTATTTGAGATTTATTATTATTATTTTTACAAATGAGCCAGATTTGAATCTTAACCTAATAAAGCTCTTGTCTCGTCAACAGACATGCATTCAATGTTGCATGAATCAATCAATCATAATGCCCCAAAGTGTTTTTAAAACTGTAAAAAGCTTCAAAATAATCCTGATTATTGACTCATCTGACTTTATGTTAATTAGTTCACTGAATTGATAGAAAAAGTGATTTTAGAAGCATTCTTCCAAAGAAGCACAGAAATACAGTGAAAATGTTTTGTCCGTTTTGTTTTATAAAGTTTTAGGCAATAATTAATATGCATTTGATCACAGTGAAAAAATATACAAATAATGTGAATTGTTAGGACAAAAACTGAACATCTGTAAAACAACTTTTGGCCACGACTGCACCAAAAACTGCTACAGAGGCAAATCCTTCACAAACTGAAGAGGTCCTGAGTGTCTGATCGCTGTGTAACCATAGCAACAAGGATGCAAACTGCATGACCTACACCTTGACCATCTGACCATACCTGACCACAACCAGAACCTCTACTGAGATCTTATTAAGATCTCAGCGGACCTGTGATTGGAACAGAACCTCCTTCAACAAACTGCTGGTTCTGATCTGCTTGTTTCTCTCTCCAGGAAACTGTCCAGAGTCAGAACGAAGAGGAACAAAGTGTCTGGCCACACAGAGTTATAGGCTAATAACAGGAATGTGTTGGTAAAATATTTGGTGTCCCAATCCAGTTTACAAAGTGATGTGTTCTAATAAAGAGAAGACTTCCAGGGTTAAAAGTGAGTTCTTAGGAGGCATATAGGTCTATGAAACCAATGCCTTTGTTGTACTCTTTAACAAACAGCAGCTTTTTTAGGGGTTTAAACATCAATATTTCAGTTTAAATACATTAGTTAGGTCCAATCAGCAACAGAACATTCATCTTCCAGACTCTGTCTTCATCCAATAGGACGAGAGACTTTTTCCCTTCATTGTAGTTGATAAGTGGTTTCCCTTCAGACTTGACACAAGTGCTCAATCACATCAGACTGGGTTAAACAGCAGAGACCTTTTCAGACTTTAAATGTCCTCCACCTGCCAGGAATGAGTGAAGATGATAGAAAGTAGATTGTGGCTGTGCTTTAATCTTGTGGACTCATGGCCAGTTGTACATTTATGAGCACAAATTTAAGCTCTTCCTCTAAACTTACTCATCTTTACAGCAGTAAAATTTAAAATATTTACGAAGATTGGTCCACATGCAGACCAGTAAATGATTTGAGTTGTACAGGAGCGGGCATGACTAGTCTTGGAGTGATCCTGTTATCAATCAAACATCAGTGACCTGATGTAGGAATCAGTGAGCATGTGAGAGCACCCACAAAGGCCCCGGTCCCTGAAGACAGACCACACCAAAGGAGGATTGTCAAACTGAGGTCCGTCAAACATTACGGAAGCCTCTGATATCTATGCCAGCCATCTAGATGCAGGTGTAAGACATTTAAAAACTTAAAAAAAAATTTTTTTTTAAATTACATTTTAAAACACAATGGGACACTCCACATTGTGTTTAAGTCAGCTGGACTAAAAAAATCATCATTGAAGGTGTTGACTTCCATTAATACCAGAGCAGAGGCAATCGTTTCTGTATTACAGCAGATGGCCATCATGTGCTTGTATGGCAACATCAGAGTGGGAGGACTGACACTGGTCAATGTTGTAGAAACATAAATGAGTTTTCCCTGGCATAAAGGTTTGGATGCTGTAGAAAGACATTCTGTAATAAAGAAATTACCAGGTAGATGTCTGTAATAAATACACCAAGTGTTTGCTATAAATACACCGTGTCTAATAAATACATTAAGTGCCAGTAACAGATACACAAGGGGTCAGTAATTGATACACGAGTGTTTATAATCACTAAGAGTAATAAATACACTTAATCTGTTAGAAATACACTAAGTGATAGATACACCGTAATAACTTTTCTAAAATGCAAATGGTCCCATTTCAGCAAAGTGAATATTTCTGTCTGATGGTGAACATTGTCATTTTTATTAAATGTTTCATAAATACCCATTTCTTTTCTAAATTAACATTATTATAATTTAGCCATTTTACCTTGCACATCTAAACAAGGATTTACAGTGAGAATTAAAACAAATCTAAAAGTTTTACGATAAACAAAATCCTAAGAAACGGGTAAAAATTGCACTAAATGTGATTAAGATTCTCCTACCTGCCATAGTTGAGATGCCAAGAACCACACCGATAGATAACTCGATATGAGTGCCCTGAGAACACACAGACACAGACACATACACAAAAAGAAAGAGTATAAGAAAGGAAAGCTCTTCGTTCACCTGTGACTTTCAGACGTTACATAATCAAACAGACATCTCCTGACAGAGACAAACAAGCGTTAGAGCTTAAATACATTTGTAATGTTGAGGGAAGGCAATCTCTTCTGGTAATTCTATATTTTATAACAAGCATGTCTCTCCATCACCAACAGCTTATCCGTGGACAAGTCATGGAGGCAACAGGTCCAGGAGAAAATCTCAGACATCCCTCTTCCCATCAACACTTTCCAGCTTGCTCTGGGCAAGCCAGAGTTGTTCCCAGGCTAAAGACACACAATCCCTTCAGTGACTTCTGGGTCTTCCCCGAGGCCTTCTACCAGTGGAACATTCCTGGAAAACTTCTAAAGGGAGGCATTCAAATCAGATGTCCAAACCACGTCAACTGACAGTTGAGCAGTGGTTTTGCTTCGAGCTCCCCCCAGATGCACCTCAACCTATATCTAAGGCTAAGCCTGGCCACTTTGCGAAGGAAGCCCATTTTCGGCCATGTGCCAGGTGAGTGATGCAGCACTTGGTGCCTTCGCATCTCCTAGGTTGCTGCGATAGGGGAGGTGAGGGAGGCCAGTGGAGGCGTTGAGTTTGAGGGAAGGTCGTAGCACAGCACAATCCAGAGGCCCCCACCATAGTCCTGATAAGAGATCATTGTTTATCAGCCAGCTTGGTTGATCTCTGTCACAGATCCACAACCTTGAAGAAGGGAGGGGACAGAGCGTCTTTGTTTCCATAATGTCCACGGAGAAATTGAGATAGTCCGCTTTCCAAGGCCAGGTCCAGATTCAGATATCAGCATTGTTGGTATGTAGCATTGTAGCAGTAGCTACAATCTCATGCAAGGGTTTTTGCACCTTCAACCACTAAAGCTCTAGTTTTGCTGGTCACCCTGTACCTGTCAGCTGCTTCAGGAGTCCTCCAGGACAGTCAAGTCCTGAAGGCCTTCTTGCTCAGTTTGTGAGCCTCCACCATCGCTGGTGTCCACCAGCGGGTACTGTGGTTGCTGCCATGACAAGGCATCAATGATCTTCAGGCCACAGGTTCTGGAAGTCACATTTACAATAAATAAATAAAGTGCTATGTCATCATTGAAAGTTCCTATACAAAGACAAAACTGACTCTCTGAATTTAACTGATTGCACCTGGGATACACCCAGGTGGAGCAGTGGGCAGCTATGCAAGCGAATGAGGGAGCAATTTGGGATTGGGTGTCCTTCTCAGAGACACTGTGAGATATGCAATGTCCAGGTATCGAACCCAGGACCTTCGGGTCCCGCGTCAGCTGCCCTGCCCCTACACCATCTCGGCTCCTTGAGGCCCTGAACATGGCCCATATGGATTCCATGTCCCTGACCTCCTCCGTGACATGTGAAAAACTGTTCTTGAGGTGTGAGTTGAAATTTGCACAGGCCAGCAGCTCCACCAAATGTTCCCAGTTCACCCCCCACTATGCATTTGCATTTACCAGGTCTGTCTGACATCCTCCTCTGCCATCTGATCCAATTCACCACCAGGTGCTGATCAGTTGACTGCTCTGTCCGTCTCTTCACCTATGTCCAAGACATGAGACCAGTTCCACATCCCTAGAACTAGTCTATGCTACCAGGAATCTGCATAGCCAAGGACCCTCCCTCGCCTGCTGCCTGACATCCACAGCACGCAACCTTGACGGTCCTCCCCGCAGGTGGTGGGTCCACGTGGAGGTGGCGTCATGTCCTGTCTAGCTCAGCTCAGCCCCGGGAGCCAATTCTCATTGTCCCAAAAGACATGGAATAATAAACTGGGATCTTCAGGAAACTTCAGTTTTCTTCAGATTGAACCAATAAATAAAAACAGCTCTGAAGTTCACTAGTATAGTCAGACTTCTGGGTTTCTTTCTTTCTTTATATACAGTATTTATTTATTGTTCTGTCAGGATTTCTTTGAACACCTTCATGGGAAAAATAAGACTGAGCTCTCTGAGGACAGACAAAAACTGAGGAATTGTTTAAAGAGATAAAACAAGATAAGAGATAGAGCAGTAGCTACAAGCTGGATGAGATAAGATGATTTAAACAATAAGTAAAAGAAAACAAACAAACAAACAAAAAAACGTTAGGCTACCTTCAGGCCCAGGCCTCACTTGCAAACAAGATCTGTGATATCAACAGGATTTGCCTTATTCATAAAAGGTCAATAATACAAAGTAATAACAATCCTAAATTTAAAACATATGTTTAGCAATTCCATTTTCAAATAGTTAAAGTGCCTTCTGTATTTATTTGTAACAGATAAATGATGTATGACCTGACACTTACAGCAACAATCATGATGCAGTTGTCCAGGAATCCAAATCCAACAAAGGGGATTGCATTGTGCAGCAGAACTGTAAAGTCAGCACAAACAAACAAAAACTACAGTCAGACATGTACACCTGCAACCAGACAGAAAATAAGACTGGAAGAGTGGAATCTTAGAGTAACATTGCACAAAACTCAACAACTGACAAAAAATACACCTATTGTTGTGAAGCTGCTGTAAAAAATATTCAGAAAGAAGTATTAAAAATCCAGACTGACATCAATACTCGACTGGTATTATTGATCAAGACATAACATATTTAACCAGACTGACAATAGTAATCTAGGATGACAATAATAATTTAGACATATGTCGATAATCCAGACTGACAATAATATTCTAGACTGGTAGTATTAAGCCGGACTATTATTAAAAATAATAAACTTTATTCCAGGCTGACATTAATATTCCAGACTTATATCAATAATTTAGACTAACAATAATCCAGCCTGAAAATAATATTCCTGACTGATGTTAATATTCCAGATTGACAATTCTAATCCAGACAGTATCACGGTCAGTTGTGGATAAGACCCAAATGCAGGCAGACATGAGGAGCTTCAAGTTAAATATACAATTTATTGAAATAAAGAAATCAAAAGGCTGACGAGGCAGCAAATACTTACAAAAAGGAAAACAATGAGGAGCACGAGAGGCAAGACTGAGACATTTGGTGTGAGACCAAACTAATGAGTCGCTGTTAGAGGGTGGTGAACAGGTGACAGCACCTGAGATGATGGCTAATTGGAAACAGGTGTGAGTGATTACTGACTGAAGACCTGTTGAAGTTGACTGAAGGTGAGAGTGAGGAGTGAAACAGAAACACAGAGAGCAAAACCAAAACACAAAGGACAAAGAAATAAAATAAAAATCATAAGGAAAAATAAACTAAAACAAGCAGAAAGAAACACAGACCATGACAGAAGGTATTATTAATCCAGACTAATAATAAAAATAATGAATATCATTCTTAATCCAGATTGACATCAATAATCTAGACTAACAATATTTACTAAGACTGACAATACTAATCCAGACTAACAAAATTAATCCTGACTAATATTTTTTATTAGTAATTAATAATTATTCAAAAAGCTGCTGCCAGGATTTTAATGAGTCAGTAGGAGAGATCATCTCTCTCCAGTTTTAGCTTCTCTCCATTGGCTCCCTGTCAAATGCAGAATTGAATTCAAAATCTTCTAACCTACAAAGCTCTTCACAACCTACCCTGATGCAGGGTACTAACAATCCATCGTTAGGCTGATGGTCCTCCTTGATCATGTGAGCAACTGGTTTTGGCTGTCAGCAGCTAACTGGTTAATCCACTGTGAGAGGGTGCTATTTATAAGACAGAGCTGAGTACAGCTCCTCAGACTGAGGAAGTCTTTTGGACAAAAGATGAAATGTTTCTACTTTTTGTTTTGTTTTTTGAATGTCCAGAGGACCAGACTTAGTTTTTTTTAGAGAGCTCCACAACCTAGCTCCAACGTATACTGTATTACATATCTTATTGTTCCATATTTTCACAATGAGAGGAAGATCTTTCAGTTATCAGGCTCCTCTCCAACTTCCAATTTCTGTCCTTAGTGCTGACACTTCTATTTTGTAAAGGCTTCGCCCTTTAAGGCTATTGCTAATGGGTTTTCTCCTCACGTGCCGTACAGCACTGAGAACGCCTACCTGCTGTGTGGGCCCCGCCCCCGGTCTATAAACTGCGACTCATTGTCCAGTTTTAAGACTAGGTTTAAGACTTTCCTTTTTGATAAATCCTATAGTTAGGGTTGGCTTGGGTTTCGAGTAGTAGTATTAATCCAGACTGAAATTAATAGTCCAGATTGACATTAATAATTCCAGACTGACATTAATAATCCAGACTGGTATTGATAATCCAGACTGACATTAATAATCTAGACTGTGATTATTAATCCAGTCTGAGATTGAACATCAAGATTAGCATGAATAATGTAGACTGATATTAGTAATCCATAATGATATTATTAATCCACGGTGACGTTTATATTCAAGACTAAAAATATTATTAATACAGACTGGTATTCCAGCCATCCATCCATTATCTTTACCCTCGTCTTAATTTTTAGGTTGCAGGGGTCAATGGTGCCCATGTCCAGCCATCACTGTGTGAGAGGCGGACACCCTGGACAGGTCTCCAGTCCATCACAGGGACATACAGAGACAAATGAGACAAACAATCATTCTCTCTCTCACTCACACCCAGGGACAATTTAGATTTACCAATCAGTCTAACATGCATGTTTTTGGTCTGTGGGAGGAAACCCGAGTACCTGGAGAAAACCGACGCATGCACGGAGAGAACATGCAAACTCCACCCAGAAAGGTCCCCAGACCGGAACTTGAACCAGGGTAACCCGCTCGCTGAAGCAGCAGCTCTACCAACTGTGCCACCATGCTGCCCCAGACTGGTATTACTAATCCAAAAAGAAATTAATAATTCAGACTGTGATAAATAATCCAGACTGACATTAATAATTTAGACTGACAATAATATTCCAGACTGAAATTAATAGTCCAGATTGATATTAATAATTCACATTAACATTAATAATCAAGACTAATATTATTAAACCAGACTGAGATTAATAATCTAGACTGACAATAATAATCCTAAACATTTGATCTTGTTTCTTCCATCTACTCAGGTGCAAAATAGTTTTTCTGGAACAGAAGAGATGCACTGAAGTATCAATCCCATCCCGTTAGTATCAACAAGATCCGACAACAACGTTCGTATCATATAATTCTGTAGATTATCAGTCATCCAGGATATGGAAGATTAAAAAAAGGACTAAACAACTGGACTTGTGTTATGTAGCTGAAGATGTGTGGAGTTCTGGGCTTTAAGCTGCGTGACGCTGGTCTCTCAATATCAATATTTGTCTGAATCCGACACCCCCCCCACCCCCACCTCACTGACAAATGAGTCTGATGAAATGAGACATGACCGTTCAGACTGAGGTCGCTTTGAAAAACATCAGCATCAACATCAACATTATATCAACAACATATGGATCTCCTGATGCATGCTCAATAATCCAGGTAGAAAAATACAAAAAAGTTAAGCCGGGTCCTCTGGAAATTCAAAAAACAAAATAAAAAAAATAAAAAAAAATTGTAGAAACGTTTCGTCTTTCATCCGAAAGACTTCCTCAGTCTGAGGAACTGTATTCAGCATTGTCTTATAAATAGCACCTTCTCACAGTGGATCAGCCAGTGGATCAGTCAACATATGGATCTGATTTAGGACCACACATGAAAAAGACCTTGGTCAGATTACAAACATTTATTTTGTCCCCTTCAGACAGTGTAAAGTTTTTCTTCACCAGGCCAGGAGGCTCACTGTAAACATCTGGTCAGACTTAATCTTCTACCAAAACAAGGAAAACATTCTCATAACATTAAAGAGGAACTAAACCCAAAATTAACTTTTTTTAACTGATAAACTCCCTGGAATGTGTGTAGAAAGTTGTACAGC
>JARVLU010001073.1:22651560-22667603 GCA_031762415.1 Simpsonichthys santanae | reverse complement strand
CCCGACCCGACGCTCGGCCGATCTCTAAGACGGACACCCCCCCCCCCCGTCCCCCCCTCTCCACACACACTCTATGAGGGAAGCTCATTTCAGCTGCTTGTATCCAGGATCTGGTTCTTTGGGTCCTGATCCAAACCTCAGGACCACAGGTGAGGTTTGGAACGTAGACAGACCAGTAAATCCACAGCTTTGATTTTAGACTCAACTCTTTCTTCATCACAACTAACCAAAGCAACGCCCTCATTACTGAGGAAGAGGCCCTAATCCACTGATCCATCTCCTGCTCTATCATACTGTCCCTTCTCCTAAGACAGAGAAGGCCTCCGACCCAAGGTGGAGGGTCATTCCACTCGTTCCTGGTCTAAAAGTACATAGGAACAAAAATATTTTAGGTTAAAAAAAAAAAAAAAAGTTATGGAGACAGGTTCATGTCATAGTTGCAATATTATTTGGAGCTTAACTGAAAATAGACTGTTTCCCAAAAGTTTTATTAAAAAGTCTGTATATGTCTCAAACAAATATGTATTTGAGCTCTGTAGATGGGACTATCTACATAAAATGTCTGTTAAAGAACAAGAAGAAGAAGCTTAAACCCTTGAGCAGCTGTACAGTACCTCCTATCAGAGTTCAAAGTTCATCAGATCTATCTGAACTTGATCTTATAAACATTCTTGAACTTTCTATGAACTTTCTTACAATTATTATTCATTGCCAACAACTTCAAACACGTACAAACATTTATAAAGGCTGCCAACAGAGCTTTGCTTGATGATTAACAGTCAGTTGCCTTTAATATGTACCACTTCAAATCTTTAGTTATATTTGTGGTTATTTTTGATGCTGTTTTTGTGAAAGAACATTTCATTTTCTTTTGTTCCTTAAACATATTTACTGACCTGCAGGCAGCAGGTTTCTATGCTACTGAAACAGTATGTGAGGAGCACAGGCTGAGATGTTGGTTGATTCTTCTGATACATGGCAGGCCACTTCACTTCCTGTTTTTAAATCTCTTTTAAAAACACCTGTTTTCTCTGACTTTTAACACAATAAGGTTTCATTTAGTGTTTTATTGTTCTGTGTTCTTCTGTTTTTCTTTTGATGCGTTTAATTAATTTTTGGCATTATTTTTTCATTAAATTACTGTCATTGATTTTTATTATTAAGCACTTTGGTAACAGCTGCTGTTTATAAATGTGCTTTAAAAATGAATTTGATTTGACTCTTCACTGAGCTAGAAGAGGACTGTCCTCATTAATAATGGACTAAATGGATATTATCAGTACTTATTTTGTGAATATATGGGGTTTCAGCAAAACAGCTACAACATCATCAGTAAATCTTACTCCCATGTTAAACATAATGCATATTTGTACATCAGCTTATTTTTACAGATCTTAGTCACTACAGCTTATGGTCATCATTATCTACTGCTCTAATGTATTTAATGTAATTTAAATTCAGCATTCACATTTTTGAGGCTCTTGAATGAGCTCAATAACCAACAAAATAAGTCCAAAAACACAACTTTACTGTTCAACACCATACTGTGGTTGTTAGCAGCAGGATAGCACCCAATTCAGAAAGTCTCACCTCTCAAATACAATAATTAGAACTCAATAATAACAACAGCAAGCTCATGCAGTTCAATATTTTTGATAGAACCAGCGAACCAGTTTAAACTAAAGGGGCTTTAAACTGTAAGAGTTGAATAATAGATAAAAGATAAATATATGGAAGGAAACATCTTTAAAAAATGTGATTTACAACACCGCCATCTAAAAACACAAAGTGTACAGAGAACAGGGAGAGAAAGTCATAATAGAGAAGTGATGCAGAGCTCTTCAGCTGACTGAAGCTAAAACTAACATCAAACTGATGTGCTCACAGAGCGAAGGAGACAATGATGACTCCCTGAACTCCCCCACCTCCCTTCAGCTCCATCCTCTCCCCTCTCATCATCACTCCTGTGACTGAGGTGATGAATGAGTGTGTCCATTTCAGTTCCTATTCATAGGACAGCACATGGCTGGAAGAGTCCAAGCTATGGACAGGTGAGCTCTCTCACTCCCCTTTATTAGTCTAACAAACAGAATTACAACAGACTGCTGGAGGGCCCAGATATAGCAGAGGTGGGGCCAAAGAAAGTAGAGAAAAGAGGGTAAAGGTAAAAATACAGCTAACAACTGAGTTTTAAACAGCCCACTGATGTTTATTACCCATCAATAACAACCAGCCACCAACGAGCTTAACAGAGTGAGGTGAAGTGGTGGACTTCTATCATAGAGTTGCAAATACCAACACAGACTTTACTATTGAACCCAGACAGCATCATTACTGCAGGTCCTACCTCTGGAGCTGGTAGCCAGGTCAGCCACCTTCTGAAAAGCATCCAGGAAGGCAGCCACAGCTCCTGCTGTTGCCCTGTGACAAAAGAGAAGATTAAAGATTTATGGAACAAAAACAGAAAGGTTACATTCTTAAACTATATTGAAAAAATAAAAAAAAAGTCCAGGCTTAAAATGAAGTCTAATAAAGACAAACCGATAACAAGAACCTATTAGGCCAACGTCTCTAGATGAAATACGTGGATTCATTTTAGAAAAACAACTTATTTTAGAAGTGAAGCCATGTGATGTTTCTATGGAGTCACTCTTCTTTCGAACACACTAACATGAGCACCATTATTCCCAGTAGAGGAATACGTACTCTACCTATGGCCATGTTTGTATTACAGCGTGAATGTGGCCTGCTGTGGGAGGAATGTCCATGTAATTACACCAAGTCTGTCTCACTTCCAGCTCAATGGAGGGCTTAGAGGGGAATGAACCCTGTTGAGACCTGAAGTGATTTAAAAAAAAGGCCTAACGACAGAGTGTCAACTTCACCTGCTTTTTCATCCTCATATTAAACTGAATGCACTATTAAAATTATTAATATAGAGACTGGTTGTAGAAAGGACAAAGTGCAGCTTTCAATAATAAAAAGCAGTTTTATGAATAGGTTGGAGACGCCATCTTGTTAGTATCCTGACTGCCTGACGGGGCAGATATGACCAGTAGGTAAAACAAGTGGTTACTGATTAACACTGACCAACTTCCAAAACAACAGCCCTCACAGGATTAAGATCACGGGTATGAAGATTAAAGTAGCTTGAAGGATGCATGTGCACTTATTGTGATATCTGATCTCCTCAACAAGGAGGTCAATCCTCAGTCATGCATGCTACCCAAAGAAAAAAAGTGTGCTGCCGTGGTGGTCTAATTGCATTTTTACTGTCTTCAGGATGTGTTGAGGATCACTCTCAGCTACTACCACACCAAATCTTAGCCTACATAATCTAAAAATGTATGAGTTGAAACTCAGAGAATCCTATTAGATCACAAAAACTGACATGGGTTGAAAAGCAGATGAACAAATTAACCAAACAACGCAAATTAGCAGAAGGAAGCTCACAGCCTAAAATGAGCACAGAAATAGCTGAAAAACCAAACAAAATGTTGAAATGGGTGCAAGGATGCTTAAAAAGCATGTTTGCTGAATAAAACAGAGTCAAAATGATCACAGAAAGTGCTAATTAGCAGAAAAAAGTAAAAAAAAAAAAAAAAAACAACAACAGCTGAACAGTATATCTGAAAGGCAAGAAAAAGGCAGAAATTTGGAAAAAATAAGCTTAAGGAAGAATAAAAAGCTGAAATTTGCAGAATGAAGTTGAAAAACAGCAGCGCAACAAAACAGCTGTAAATCAAACCCATTTTTTAACAATAAGAAGCAGGACTGATGACTGTTTAAGAACAGCTGAACAAGCCTAAAAAAGCTAAACAGAAGCCATAAAAGGCTGAATAAACTTTTAAAGAGTTAAATATAAGTTTAAAACACACACACAGTCACAAACGTCAGATGGACATTCAGGAATCTCTCCCAGCTGCTCAGAACTGAACGCTGTCAGTACAGAAACGCAGCAGGACGGCAGAGAAACACCAAAACTTTAACAAACTTAAACACTGATTTTAAAAGAACGGTTCAACATATCAAAAGCTGAATCACTTGGTGTTAGCTGTGTCTTATGAATTGTTTTAAAATATGCTTAATAGTTAGAGATCAAAAGGCAGTAAGATGTTGAAGGAATCCCAGTTCATTTCAATTAGATAGATTTAGTTAAAAAAGCAGAATATTTCAATTAAAAAAAATCTATATTAAAAGGCATAGCACCCACGCCCTGAATGAGCTGAACATTTTGATAATCAAATAGCTGAAATAACTTGAAAATTTCAGGAGATAGACTGTAAAAAAAGAGTAAGGAATACACTTGAAGTGAGGAAATAATGAAAGAAAAACGGGATGTCAATACAGTGTGAATGCCCAACAGCAGTCACACAAATAGATCAACTTTGTTGGGAACAATGTGTTTCTTCATCACACACAAACCTAACTCAGTATTGGTTAACAAGCGCTGTGTTGTTGCAGGCTGACCAGAAGCTCCATGGGTGTGTTCTGCAAATGGAAAAAGAAACATACGCACACACAGATGCCTTTCTATTTAAAGCCCAACACCAGCACCAAAACAACCTCGAACTTATATCTCCCTTCACTAATGTGTTACATGCACTCATTTATCATATTTTTGCAAGTACTTGTAGCTAAATCATGTTCACTCATGTTTAAACCCTTAAGAAAAATTAGGTTTGAGTGATAAGTGGTTTGAAAACTGCTTTTACAATCGCTGGAAGCCAACAAACACTAATCTATTTACCACTACTTTTTTTTTTTTTTTTTTTTTTAAGATTACATTTGACAGACTTGTTTTTCAATAAAAACTAAGCAGGAAAACTAAATTGTAGTTATCAAAGTTCATGCTCAATAATCCAGGTTTAAAACAATCCAACAAAGCTAAGTCAGGTCTTCAGGACGGTTTCTTTGTGTTGAACTAGTTACAACTTTGACAGCTAGACAAAAGTCCCAACATGTCTGTGACTTTAAAACTGTACTTACATCTCCTTTCTATCTTATCAAGACATTCAAAGTGCTTTACAACACACTCATTTATAGCACTCTACTATGTCTGTACAAAGACTAATCAGTTTTTTATCCCATTCATACACGGATGGGACACACTTCAGAGGCAATGAGGGGTTCAGTATCTTGCCCAGGGACACTTCAGCATGTGTTGGTGGATTCAAACCCCCAGCTCTCCCATTAGAGGATAACTATTCTAACCACTCAGCCACAGCTGCCCCAGAAGAAAATGTAAAAATGTTTTCATTGTACTGTAAAGGTTCAGCTGTTTGCAGACTTCCCAAAAAAAAACCTGAATGTTACCAGGGGTCTTAAAACGTGCACACGTCCCGGCTCCAAAGTGGAGACAAATGACTTGAGCATATGCTCTCCACACCGCCATGGCTGGCCATCTGAACTTCCTGTGTACTGCCATGGTACAGCAGAGGGGCTTTTTACGATGATGAGACATTCAGTGCTGCTGCTCTCGTCAATTCAGTTTCATCAACAGAAACTGGAATGTGACTGTAGCTCATGTGAATCATAGAAACTGGATTTGTTTCAGGAACATACAGCACTAGTGTAAAATCACGACAGTGTTAGTAAGGAGTGTGCTTCAGAGATGTTTAGCTCTGGGCTGAATACACCATCAGTATTCTGTCCACTGTCTAATTATCAAACTGTTCTCGTCATGCGGCACACATTCCTAAGCGCAAATAAACTTTGAATCATCTCATGGTACAGGATGATTTCCACAATTTTAGGAGGCACTTTTCAAACGGAAAAAAAAAAAAAAAACTTAATTAGAAAGAAGGCAATTTGTAAGTCCTGTTTTGACACAGCTGCATCAACTAGGAACAGAAAAAAAAGCACGATTTAGGAGAACTATGATTAGAAACCATTTAGGTTTTAGGCCGTGCTTTTCTTCTTCAAACGTTCACGCAACATGCAAACATATGTGCATGTTCTCTCCTAAAACTAGAAAAACATGAGAGGACACAGAACTGTCCCAACACTGTAATTGGTTAATATCCTGGCTGCTTTGTACAGGCGAAGCAGAGGGTCTATATTACAGAGTAGATGGTCTCTGGCTGCATTACACACAGGCTCACATGCTGTTTCCAGTACTTACTGGTAACTTAACCAGACCAAGAGGAGAAGGCATGTGTGTGTTTGTGTTTTACTGTGTATCCATGTATGTGTGTGTGTTCCTTTAAATAGTCCAGCCCCCAAACAAATTACAGAGGTCTGTGTGCTTTGAGGGTTGTACTACAGTTAAGAGGTCATTCTGGCAGCAGGCTCCAAAGCAGATAGAAAAGGTACTAACATGCACATCACTGTGAACAAGGCGGTAGTAGCCAATCAGAAGTTCTCCATGAGCAAGACAAACAACCGTATGTTACAATCACTGGGTGGAGCCCAAACTTGATCTGAAACAAGTTTGTCTAAACATACCAAACGTGATAACTATAACATTAAACATGGAGGCAAAGTGATAATTACTGCCTGATTAATCCCGTCAGCCTAATGTAGCACACGTATGCTTTTAAATAAAAACTTTCTGTGACTCCAATCACTTGCTCACTCTGTAGGATTTGCTGCTGTGTGCACACCAACATGCTCACTAAGGTTTAACAGGTAGACAGGTAGCTGTCTAGTTGATAACATGACGTCAGAAACAAATACTGCTGACATTAATGCACTGACTAGCAGATCCATCCGTCCATGTTCAGGAAATCTTCAGCAGTGATAGATAACTTAACAGGTACCATTACATTAAAGATTCTTCAAGTTAAGGCAGATAGATAAGCTTAACAGTGTTGAACAGATCTGACCTTAAAACTAGTCCATGTCTTTATTACTACCCCACTGGACTGTAACGCACTCTATGTTGGGGTCAGTCAGGTCTTCATTTTACGTTTCCAGCTCATCCAAAATGCTGCAGCTCAGCTATTAACTGGAACTCCTAGGTTTGATCACATTATACCAGTTTTGTCCTCCCTTCACTGGCTCCCTGTACCAGAATTGATTTTAAAATTCCCCTGCTAACCTAAGTACAAAAATGGCCTTGCACCCTCTTATCTCTCTTGAGCTACTGGGACCACATGCAGCTGCTTTTGACTCTCCCAAAAAACAGGTTGAAGCTCAGAGGTGATTGGGTGTTTTCAGTCGTGGGCCCTAAACTTTGGAACAACCTACCCCCAACATTAGACACAACACTTCACTTCCTGTTTTTAAATATCTGTTAAAAACTCATGTTTTCTCTGGCAGCGGGATTTGATTTAATATTTTATTGTTCTGTGTTTTTATGTTTTCTTTTGATGCTTTTAATTAATTTTCAGTAGTATCTTTACTTTTAATTTTTTTCCATTAAATTACCATAGTCCCATTGATTGTTATTGTTAAGCACTTTGGTAACAGCTGCTGTTTTAAATGTGCTTTATAAATAAAGTTGACTTGACTTGATTACATCACACAGTCTCCTAGGTGTAATAAAAATCTTACTCTGTCAATTTCTTTGTTGTTGTTAAGTAAAAGATGAGTTCTTTTTAATACAGTACTTACCTGGTATCAAAACATCTTTCTATCAAACAGCCAGTCATTAGCAACAAGCTAGCAAATACTCCCTGGAGTCTTAGCATGGCAGGGTCACATATATAACCCTAAATGATGGCGACACTCTAATAACATCAACCATAATCAGCCTTAACGCTGACAAAATGGGTCTCTTATGTCACTGAACCTTTATACAACTGTCAGTAATGGTCTTCATGAGGACACGTGGACATTTGAAGGCCAAGAAAATGCCATGCACTGTCAATCCAAGAATAATTTAACCCACCGGATATCTGTATTTGCAGTAATTGTTGGATAATTGGGTTTTTTTCAAGCTGTCATAAGTTGTTTGTCTTTTGCCACGTGGCCACTAAAACCAGCTGGGAGGTGGCTGGCTTGGCATCTATTGTCCGCAGAACACAGAGTTATTCTGGCAGGAACAATGTAATTTACAGAGTCTGGAAGACAAATGAAGTCAAACAGAGCTAGACAGTAGAAGGACGTGTGATGAGCTCTGAAACGTAGAGCTGAAAGAGAAAGGATTTAGTATGATAGCTTCCTGTGGAAGGACCTGTTGCATACTAGACACATAAAATTGTATAAATGACCAATTTTGGTGTTTTGTTTTTTAAACAAGGTGTTTTTATTGATTTTTGCATTTTTAAAAACACACAGAACAAATTGACAGAACAAGAACAAAAACAAAAACAAAAAATATCTCACCCCGTCCCTCCCCCACAGGATCAGCCACACATATCCATCCATCCATTATCTTTACCCCCTTCTTCCTTTTTGGGTCACTTGTCCAGCCATCACTGTGCGACACCCTGACAGATCTCCAGTCCATCACAGGGACACATGGAGACAAATGAGACAAACAGCCATTCACTCTCTCACTCACTCCTAGGGACAATTTAGAGTTACAATCAGCCTAACATGCATGTTTTTGGTCTGTGGGAGGAAACCAGAGTACCCAGAGAAAACCCACGCATGTACAGAAAGTACATGTAAACTCCACCCAGAAAGGCCCCCAGACCAGGATTTGAACCAGCTCTACCAGTTGTGCCACCGTGCAGCCACACATACATACCGGTAGATAAAAATAAATCAAACAGGTACTGACAAGTTCTCCACATATAACACAAAGGGCTGCCACATGTCCCAGAATCTTTTTACAGAACCCTTCAGGGTAGGTCTTATTTTTTTCCAAATGGATATAGTACATCACCTCTCTTATCCAATGTACATTTGTTGGGGGGGGGGGGTCCTTCCAGTTGCACAAAATCAGCCTCCTGGTCAAGAGAGAGCCAAAGGCAATCATATCTGTGTTCACTGTTTAAAAC
The DNA here is from genome assembly GCA_031762415.1 of Simpsonichthys santanae. Lineage (NCBI taxonomy): Eukaryota > Metazoa > Chordata > Actinopteri > Cyprinodontiformes > Rivulidae > Simpsonichthys > Simpsonichthys santanae. The sequence goes on along the minus strand of JARVLU010001073.1, from coordinate 22,658,712 downwards.
AGGTCTCTTTTAAATGAGTCCCTGAGGCTCAATGGGATTAACCTATCTAAATAAAGGTTGAATTAATGAATGAGTGAATCTGCTGAAGGACGTATCCACAGGGACCACCCCGAACAGTGAAATGAGTGGTGATGGGTGTACAGTTTTGCCACATATTCCAAAGTAGGTGTTAAATACAGATTGCCAAAAAGTCTGCTGTTTGGAACATGTCCAGAATGTATGCAGGGGTGTAGCTGGAGTTAGTTTGCAACAATTACATGCTGGGTCCAGGTCGACTTTGATCCTGGACAATTTGTCTTTGGACCAGTGCAGCCTATGCACACTACCTTGAATTGAATTACAGCGTGTCTCAGGCAAATTGAAGATGAGTAAATGTTCATAATGATCCTTTTCCAGATTTAGTCTGATATGAGTTCCTCCAAGTCTGCTTCCCATTTCAGCTTAAGGGAGTCCAAACTGGACTCATTGTATGAGCTGAGCAGTGTATACATTTGGTTAAGGGCCCCCTTGGTATCAGACCTGCATTCCAAAATCTTAGCCACAAAATGTTTAGAGGAGTACAAAGGAAAACAATCAGAGTTAAATCTCACAAAATGTCTCCGCTGTAAATATTTAAAAAACTGACTTGTTAATATTAAACTTCTGTACCAGCTGTTCAAAAGATACAAATCTACCATAGATTTTGCTGTTTAAAGAAGATTTTTTTTTAATAAATAAAAAAAAATAGAAGAAATAAAATATCAAAAATAAAATAAAATTTAAAAAGGCTGCCAACAAAGGGTACCTGTAATACTTTTATACAATGGTCTCAATCTGGCCAATAGTTGTTTCAGTATTTATGTTTTAAATCAACAGTACAGTCAAAATGTTCTTTTTATTTCTATTTTCTACACTGGTTCTTTTATTAATGTAGTTTAAAAGTTTAAAGACCTAAGTCAAATAAAATTGAAATTTTTGTGCAAATTCCTAAACTATTGTGAAATAATGACTAGAACTTGGGATCAAGAAGATAAAACAACTGGCTTAAAATTGCACATATTGATTTTAATTTATTTATTTATTTAATAAATTTGGGATAAGTTCTCATTGCCAGTGACTGCATAGCTACTGATCTTATTATCAGCTGAAAAGTTTTAAAACAGATGCTTCAGTAGACCTCAAAGATCTGTTGTATAGTTCATATAAATCTGGACTTATTTCAATATATTTTCAAAGATTTGTTTGTGCTTTTAGATATAATCTTAAAAAAAAATTAAGCTATTCAAACATATTTTAGCAAAGGTCAGTTTTTTTTTTTTTTTTGAAGGGCAGAAAGTCTAAATTGATACAAACCCATGTGCATACAAATACACACAATGTATTTGCTATTGCCAAGAAGTAAAAGGTTGATGATAATAATGCAGAAAATGAATTTATTTATTATCCCATGAAATAAGAAGAAAGTTCTCATACAACTATACACTCACCGAAGCTGTGACTGCAGTTTTCCTGCCTTTGTGATAAAATCCTCCCAGATCGGGTAGCTGCTCTGTGGGAGAAACAGATCAAATTGAGTAACGCAAGCTCGTCATCACAACAGGTTTGATGATTCACAGTGATATCACCTAAGGATTCAGCCCAGCTCCATAAAGCGTCACCCAAACAAATGTTAATTTGAACCTCCCCGTCACTAATCTGGAGGGTTGCACACACAACTCAGGCTATCAGAAGAAAATAAGACCATAAAACCCAGGGGAAAATGTAAAAACACAGTTCTTTAAAATGTCTGAAAACAAATTGCTTAAATTTAAATCAATTATAGTAATATTTTCAGTTACTCTGTGTTGTATCATAAAATAGAGATTACCATCATGTCCTCCACTAGTGTTAGGCTGAAAAAATGGGTCATGGGCCTCCTTTGGAAAGTTTCCAACATAAAGAGATCACTAATACTGCAGTAAAATGAGCCCAGCTCCAGGTGGACCTCAGATTTGTCCAGAGTCATGCACTAAGAAAGAGCTGAAGAGCTCTGGACTGAAGCTGGGGCAGCGAACCAGCAGCATTACGTAAAGGAGGAAAGAAACCATGATGACTGAAGAATGTGTCCATTTTTGTCACTGACGTGGGGTTAATGTCAGGGGTCTAAGGAATGTCATGTTTTCATGTCAAACATTGCACCCAACAGCCAAGACCCCCACAGTCCACATTTCTTTCTGCGTTGCATCACCATGGATCCTTTCATTGTCTCTTCTTCCTCATTTCCCCCTCTTTTTCCCATTCACTGAGTACAATGACTGTTTGAACTCCTTCATTATATCTTCCTTCTTTAGTTCATAGGATTTAAAGTCAGTCACCAGCATTTGTTTATTGGGACTACTAACACACGTCACAGGGTCGTTTCCAAGTTTAGCTCTTTTTTACCCTCCAAACAACTTTTCTGTAACGTTAGAGTAACAAATGATATAGTTTCTCTTAGAAGTTTAATTCTCTTAGATTTATTCAAAACAACACCTCTGTAGAGTGGTACTCACAATAATCTGAAATTATAACTGCAATATTTGTTTTTTAGCATAGTATATATATAATGAACATTGCTTGGTGCATCCCTGGTACTTACTTGGTATGTATGTAATATAGGGTACCATACATATCTGATACTTACTAGGTACATACCTAATGTGTACTGGGTACTTACAAGGTACATATGGAACTGTATTATGAATTGTGTCCTTTGTTTTTTCAATAAAGAACTCAGAGAAGTGTCCTTTTTATGGCACGGGGAGCTAGCAGCTGTCGGTGTAAAGTTCTACAGCCCTGACAAGAATTGACTTTATAAAGCTGAAAATTATTAATGAATAGAACATGTTTAAATATGTTTGTTTTACATGAACGTAAAATTTTGACTTGATGTTGATTTTTTTTTATTCAAAACCTCTGTTTAAAAATTTTGATGAACAAATATTCTACAAATGAAGGTAGATGAAAATTAAACATTTAAAATCCAACATCTTAATGACATTCTTGTCATTAAAGGTGACATTAACCTTCCATCCATCCATCCATCCATCCATCCATCCATCCATCCATCCATCCATCCATTCATTATCTTTAGCCACTTCTTCCTTTTTGGGTCACGGGGGTCACTGGTGTCCATGTCCAGCTATCACTATGCGAGAGGCAGGGGACACCCTGGACAGGTCTCCAGTCCATCACAGGGACACATAGAAATAAACAACCATTCACTCTCTCACTCACACCTAGAGACAATTTAGAGTTACCAATCAGCCTAACGTGCATGTTTTTGATCTGTGGAAGGAAACCGGAGTACCTGGAGAAAACCCACCCATGAAGAGAGGGAGCATGCAAACTCCACCCAGAAAGGTCCCGGACTGGGAGTTGAACCAGCGACCTTCTCGCTGAGAGGTGGCAGCTCTACTAACTGTGTCACCGTGCTGCTGCAACATTAACCTCTATTTCTTTTTTTCTTTTTTTTTACCCTTTATTTATCCAGGTAGTCTCATTGAGCCACGAGAACTCATTTTCAAGAGAGACCTGTTTAGGGAGCAGATGGTGGGGGTTAAGGGCCTTGCTCAGGGGCCCAGAGTGGGGCGAATGAGGGTGGAGGCAGGTGTGGGTGTTTCACCTTTTCCACCCCCATTTTGATGTTGTCGGTACCAGGACTTGAACCGGCGATCTTCTGATAACAGGCCCACCATCTCTAACCTCCGTGCCACCACTCCCCAAACCAGAAATGTTTGCAGGCAGAGTGCACATGTCCAAGACAAATTTCCCCTTGGGGACAATAAAGTATCTATCTATCTACACTTCTACATCAGTTATGATACAAACAATATATGAATGGAAATTTGAATAGTTCATGGAAAGCTAACATAAAGGCTGATGATCTGAATACTTCAGTGTGCAGCACGGTGTAACAGTATGAGACAGAAGACCATATGACGGCTCCCAGAGAGGTGCTGAATGCCTCAGCAGTATTCATAGCAAACTTCTTGACTCAACTAGACCCAACGGCAGGACATTTGACCTACACATGCCAAAGTCTTTCATACCCTGAGAGTAATTTTCTGTCTGACAGCCACATACCTTCAGGCAAAGTATGACAGCTGGTGGGGGAATCTGCTAATTGTCCCATTATCCAGGAATACCGTCAAAATAAGACGGCCCAGTTCTACCTTAACGCCCCAGTTGGACTTTCATTAAGGCTGCTGCACTAATGTAACTCAAAGTGGACCAAATAGTTTTTTTTATGGTATAAGAAAAAAAAGGGCAGTCAAATTAATAAATTTGAAACCAAAATAACCTGACAGTCACTGTTATATAAATGATATGAGTGAGATGGAGGAGGATGACTCGCTGCTGCAACCCCTGAAAGGGATCAGCCGAAATAAATCAGTTTTATATAAACACCTGCCTGAGGTCTGGATTTCAGTGAAGCTCAATTTACAGGCATTTGTCTAAGTTAACTAGTTTAACCAGGACATTAACTAGCTGTTAACCAAAATGTTAACTAGTCCAACTAGAATGTTAACTTGTTAGCCAGGACATTGACTAGTTTAACAAGTTTAATATTTGATTTAAAAAAAACTTACATTGTTTAAACAGGGTGTTGACTAGTTTACCTAGGACATTAACTTGTTAGTTGTTAACCACCAGATGTTCACCGGTTGTTATTAGGTCATTAATCTAATGTTATACAGTTGTTAACCACATGTTATCTAGGTGTTAACCAGATGATATCCAGTTGTTCACCAGATGTTAACCAGTTATCTAATTGTTAAGAGATGATAACCTGTTGTTATGTAGTTGTGAACCAGATGTTATCCAATTGTTTTCTAGTTGTTATCCAGTCAATCCCCAGTTGTTATCTAGTTGTTAACATATATTAACCAGCTGTTACTTAACTAGTTGTTACTTAAGTTCATTAACCAGATCTTATCCAGTCATTATACAGCTGCTAATCAGATGTTAACCAGTTGTTTTTTTTTCATTCAACCTTTATTTATACAAGTTAATCCCACTGAGACTTGGTGACTCTTTTAAATTGAGATTCTTTTTAACAAAATGAAAATAAAATGGTGTTTAAAAGAAAATGTAACAATAAAACAGCTCAACTGTAAGGCGGTGTAGAAAACTGTTAATTCAGTTGTTAACCAGCTGTTAATTTAGTTGTTAACCAGCTGTTATTCATTTGTTATTCAGTTGTTAATCAGCTGTTATTCAGTTGTTATTCAGTGTTAATCAGCTGTTATTCAGTTAACAGCTATTGATTCAGCAGTTAACCAGCTGTTAATTTAGTTGTTAACCAGCTGTTATTCAGTTGTTAATCAGCTGTTATTAAGTTGTTAATCAGCTGTTATTCAGTTAACAGCTGTTGATTCAGCTGTTAACCAGCTGTTAATTTAGTTGTTAACCAGCTGTTATTCAGTTGTCAATCAGCTGTTTTTCAATTGTTACTCAGCTGTTAATCAGCTGTTATTCAGTTTACAGTTATTGATTCAGCAGTTAACCAGCTGTTAATTTAGTTGTTAACCAGCTGTTATTCAGTTGTTATTCAGTTGTTAATCAGCTGTTTTTCAGTTGTTATTCAGTTGTTAATCAGCTGTTTTTCAGTTGTTATTCAGTTGTTAATCAGCTGTTTTTCAGTTGTTATTCAGTTGTTAATCAGCTGTTTTTCAGTTGTTANNNNTTAACCAGTTGTTATTCAGTTGTTAACCAGTTGTTATTCAGTTGTTAAACCGCTATTATTCAGTTGTTTTCTTGTTGTTATTCAGTTGTTTTCTTGTTGTTATTCAGTTGTTAACCAGATGTTATTCTGTTATCTAATTGTTAACCAGTTGTTAACCAGTAGTTATTCCGTTGTTAACCATCTGTTATTCAATTGTTAACCAGATGTTATTCAGTTGTTAAACTGCTGCTATTCAGTTGTTTTCTAGTTGTTATTCAGTTGTTAACCAGTTGTTATTCAGTTGTTAACCAGTTGTTATTCAGTTGTTAAACCGCTATTATTCAGTTGTTTTCTTGTTGCTAACCAGTAATCGCACCCATAGACTTAAGCTGTGGTCTTCAACTAACCTTCATGTCTCCGATCAGAGTCTGGAAGAGTCCTCCCAGCGCGCTGCATTCCTTCTCCAGAACAACCTCCATTTTCAGAACCGAGTCCAGCCTCGGTCCCGACCCGGGACTCCGCCGCGTCCGCTCCCCGGAACACCAAAAAAACGTATTAAAGGGATGAATACGAGCAGACAGAACGAGCAGTAAAAATGCTGGTGGTCAAAAACAAAAAAAGTTAACTTTTTTAATATTTCAACTAGAGTCCGGAGGTACCGAGGAAGATCCGTTTAAAGTCAACAGAAGCTGCAGTTGGGACGAGAGGAGACGTTCAAATCTTTCCTCCACAATGACCCGCTCACATCCATGACCACACCGGGGATGGACTCTTAGCAGTCCGGCAGAGAACCAGAACTCCTCACAGGTGGTTGTTCGGAAACGAAACTCCGTCGAGGGATAGGCAGGTAAACACCAACACCGTCCACTCCCCTTGCTGCCGCTGCCTTCCCGAAGCAGACGAGAAAAAAAACGAGTCATCAAGTTTTCATCAACAGCGACAAAAAAAAAAAACGACTTCCGGTTATGGCTACTATCAAAACAAAAGTTCTGGGAGGATTTCAAAACGCAACAGAGCACTTTAAGTGATATGAAATAGAGGTGATGAACACCTAAAGGTTTGGGTTGAACAAACTTGTCTTAAAGATTACAATAAGGTATAAATGACAAACGGAGGCCTGGTTTTTGCCACGCTGTACACAATGATGGTCGATGTGGACTTTAATTGTGAAAGAGACTCGAGCGCTTTAAACACACCGGAAGTGGTGACTCCAATCTGGAGCTCACCAGTATTTGTGAGATAACCAAGAAATATTCCATGTTTTTCTTTAAAGCGTTCAAGAAGTAATAAAAATAACCCTAAAACAAAGCTGTTAAATAGTCTTGAAGATATGTTAACTAAAATAATGGAAGAGAACTTAGAGGTGGAGGTATGCACTTGAAAGAAGAGGAATGAAAATCAGCCGTAGTCAGACAGAGTACATGTGTGTGAATGAGAGGGAGGAGGTGGAACAGTGAGGCTACAAGGAGCAGAGGTCACAAAGGTGC
>JARVLU010001073.1:22639017-22649173 GCA_031762415.1 Simpsonichthys santanae | reverse complement strand
GTTTCTGTCCATGAGGCTGACACATTGTCCAGTTTTAAGACTGGGATTAAGACTTTCCTTTTTGATAAATCCTATAGCCTGCTTGGTTTCCTGACCTATTCCTTATCCTACACTGCTATAACCTTAGAACAAATTAACCTAACTTCATCAGATTAATGGTTTGCAATTGTAATTATTATTTAACATGTGATTTGTCTTTCCTCCTAAATAAAACCTGATGGTCTCCATCCTGGAACTGCCATTGTGTATCTGTTCCTCCTTCCTGTTCCTCTCAAACCCAGCCAGTCGAAGCAGATGTTTGCTTGTCCTGAGCCTGCGAGGTTTCTTCCTCATGAGGGTGTTTTTCCTTTCCCCTGTTGCCTCTGTGCTTGCTTAGGATGGGAGACTTGTTCCATTTATCGAGTCAAATCGGTTTTTCTCATCCCAAACATTTCATTGTACTGTTAACGTGCATATGACAAACATAGTTTGAACTTGAGACTGCAATGAAGTGAAAACTCAAGTCGGTTGGCTCCTTAGATAAATAATTATTAACTGATTTTATATGCATGTGAATGTTTCTGTTCAGTGCCCTCACATGACTTCTGTTGTGATTTGACGCTATATAAATAAACTGAATAGGAAAATATTGCATTCACTGCTGTAAAGGAGAATAAACTTCAACATACAATAATTTACACCAGTCACAAATTTAAATATTTTAGTAATTATTTTTTCATTCTGTCTAAAAAAATGTTAAATAAGTTTAATATATTTATTCTAGTTGAAGTAGAATCCCTTTCAGTCCCGTGATTTCTAATTCAACTGTGACTTTACTATTTAGCTTTTCTGGAAAAAATATCACGTTCATAAATCTGTCCTTGGCTGCGTTTGTACAAATACTAACATCATGAAACTCACACGAGCAGGAATGCAAATCATTTCAATCTTTTGATCAATATTAAAGGTGGCATGTATTTTACAAAGTTCACTTTGAAAATGCACTAAATAAAGCAGCACATACAGGAATTGTAAGATTTCTTTTTATTTCTTTCGTACTAAAAAGCAAGTTAAAAACAATCAAACGTTTAATCAAAACTATTTTAAGTTGTCCAATACAAAAGTATACATTAAATGATAAACTGTGCCAAGTCAAATAATTAATTCAAGCAGTTAAATAATGCAAAAACACTCTTAAATACTAATAAAATCTATTCAAAACACAACTAAATAACCCATCAGTTGGCAAAGACATTACAATTGTTGCCCCTTTTTGTTGTATTGATTATGCGATTAGTTTATTTAGTGGAAATCATCGCAGTACCAGATTAATTTAAACCAGTTCTTAGATTATAGCATTAGTAAATTGAGACACGTTGAATTAGTTACACTACTGTAAAAAAAAAAAAACAATTAATGCTCAATATATGTTGGAATAATGTGCACAGTATGACTTTATGTCAAAACTTATCTCTGACTCCTCTGCACCAAAACATCCTAAACTATGAGGTTGTGTTTGAACCAGATGTTAAATGAATCTGCTGAGGTTTAGCACTCAGGCACTTCAGCTCTAAAAATATATTTTTTACTGTGAGGACTGAAGAAATGGAGTAAGATCTGTTCAATTACATAAGAAAGAGACAACTCTCAGGAACCCATTTTATCTACCAAAATTACATTTCAAATTCTAAAAATACTATTTAACATACAGGAAAAAACTGCACAGACCTCTCATTCCTTAGTTTATACCACGTTCACCTGGAGGTCATCCTCTAAATACCTCAGACAGATTACAACATCTTTCAACATCTGATTTTTCAGCATCATAGGAAAAACCTTTATGGTAACAATACTGCTGAACGTCACCTCCATGTTCCCACAGAGTGCTTGAAGTGGTGTCAGGATGATAGCGAGCGCCATCACGGGGTTATGGTGAAGAGCTTTGAAGGCTGATACGTTGAAGTTATTAATCGCACGTAACGTTAGTTCATGCTCATTTTTCTGGTTACTTCCTCCATCTCTTGAACCCCATCACCAAGCTGCAGCTGTAGCAAAGGGTCACCAGAAAAGCAAATATCTGGGACAGAGAGAAAACAAGTTACTCAACAATAATTTGTACGGAGAGCTAAAAGAGAAACAAGGACCTCAGAGAAAGCCAACAAAGGTTTGTAGGCTCAATTATCCAAGTATAAGGTTAAATCATGTCATCTGGACCAGTTTCTTTAATTTAGAAACACTTTGTCTCCCATCCAGAGGACTTCATCAGTCTGTGGCCTGCCAAACAGATCTGTCGTTTAGGTAGCCTTCACTGATGTGTTTCAAGCCAACCTCCTGTTGGAATCTCAGAAGCAGCTTTTAACATGTGCAAACACACCCATCCATCCAAAACAATCATCTTGTACAACAATCAAATGTTCTGAGAGCATTTTTACTCATGCTATTCAGCAAAGGTACCAGTATTTTTATTGTCCATTTTTAGCTTATTAATAGTAAATTATACAACTCAAAGTAAACTGCCAACCAACAGGTAAGTTAAAGAGTCAATCTACTGTAGGTCTGTGCCTTTATCTGGAACCAGCTCAGAACCAGTAACAATGTTTAGGCCAAGAACAGTTCATGTGTGGGAGATTTCAGTTGGGGTTTTTTTTTTTATGGCCAATAAAACCAAATAAATCTTTATGACCACTAATTAAAGACTACAATATTTCATGTGCTAAATGAAACAAGCAGTCAGGTGCACAGCTGAAATCTAACCATGAAAGTTTACCTGGTGGGGTGGGGTGGGGGGCCTGCATAGAATACAAGAAACCAGTCCTGACAGTAACCCAGTGTCAAACTCACTTACAAAACAGGGACAAAATTAAATGCTTTTTAAAACCAAGGGCCAATTTCAGAATCTACATCAACTCAAATTAGATACCCAACATCTTATCTTGGTCAAAGGTTCCTCAAAAAGAGTTTGATTGGTCTCATTTGATGTTCTCTGTTGTGCTTTCAACATCATAATCAAAGATTACTGAAAATATTCAAGAGATAAAAGTACTTTACATTTCACATATCATCTTGGGGGCCAGAGAAGATGTCAACAGGGGCCTTGAGTTTGACACATAAGGTCTAAACTATGGGGTTATCATAGCTTATGTGCTCGTACAACAGTGAGAATGATACTGCAACATGAGATTTATTTATTTATTTATTTTAATCAGGGCTGCACAGTTTATCTTTTAGTTATCAACTTGCATCATTTTCCATAACTGGTCCAGGATGTCCGTAAAAATATTACCTGTACTTCCTTAGGACTTTGAACACTCACTCAGTCAAAATCAGGGAGTACTACTATACTATACATAAAAAAAAAAAAATAACATCAAGAATATTGTTCATTTTTAGTACCGCTCAGCCCTACTTTTCTCCGTCTGAAGTGCTTTTATAACCTGATACCCGAGTGACAGCACTGAAACTGGACTGTGACCATGGACTCAAACCCTAAAAAGCCTGCACCCACTGTGTGCAACGACCTCAGAGGACTCACCGTGGCTGCCACATTAATGTTGAACTGTCTGCGAGTCAGTACTGTGAATATGTTGCCCCGAGGGTTGGTGACACACAGGACCGCCTCAGTGGAGTTCTGAAGCGGACTGAAGCGAGCGCCTCCGTTCGCTGCGGTGGTCGCAGCCTCCAGCACGAAGGCCGCAAAGTAGAACAGCACGGCTAGGAAATGGTAAAACATGTCCTGAGGAAAAGAAGGGAGAAGTACGTTAAAAAAAAAAAGAGAGAAATATCATATTTTCTTTGTCCAGGAATAAACAGTTAACTAAAATATTCATCTCCTTGTTAATCTTTTTATTTTGTTGCATTTCAATAAAGAAATAAATTGGACTTTTACATTGATTTTAAGATCATACAAACTATAGTGGAATGTGTCATGGCCAGAATGTTGTCTGGTTTCAAAATGTATTTATGCTTACATGTTTTTTGAAAAAAAGATTGATAAATGTGCATTGAAGAGATTTAATAAAAATGTTGCAATGGTATTGTGCTTGTCGCAGAGTCAGAGTCTATATCATTTTTAAAAATGAGAATGAAATGACATCTCTCCATGTTTGGCGTTGAAGTGCATAGAGGAGGTATTGCCATGATGCTTCAGTTCAGTTGAACACATCAAAAACACTGCATCTGTAGAAACAGACTAATGTAAATACAAATTTAATTTGAGCCCATATGATATGCGATTAGTAAAATCACATACATAATTGTACTGTAATTATATTAAATAGGTGTTAAATGTGTTAGATTATATTTTCACTGCTGAACATTACTACAACTTTTCTGACATATTTAATCGCCAAAACCACCTTATCATGACGAGCAAGCAGAATGAAGTGTTCCCACATGTTAGAACAAGCTCTTTTCCTGGCTGGCTCCATAATGACTCATTTTTAACAATATCAACAACACAACAGCAAAAATACACCTACTCCCCCAACACCTAGCAAACATTTTAGAGCTGTTTTATAGTGTTGAGTGCTCTCAAATCAAAACTGTCTCAACCTGTCACCCGTCAGAATGGAGACGAGGCGGTACGGGGGAATCTGCTGATTGGACCGCGAACCAGTCAAACGATTCATTCCGACAACGGAACAGTTTGTGTTTCGGACGTCACGTGTCATGTGACTTCTCCCGCACCAAAACAGGCTCCGAAGCAGTGGTCCGATGTAACTTTACTGCAGGGTTCGAAGCATGTTTTGAAGCTTTTGTTTCATACTATCATCACTACCTTTCAGATTTGACTGTTTTTCTGACCATGGTAAATGACTCTGCTCTCCCAACACAACTATGATAAAAGATCACGATTTGGTTCTGGTATCTATTTTCTGCTCCCCTGTGTTTGACCCCAGCTATGACCACTGGATCATGCCATCTGGATTTCCCCTGCCACGTACAGACTGAGAAGGTTAGTGGCTTTTACTATAATCACAGAATCCTCTCGTCCTCACCAAAGTCACTAACCTGTCTGTCTTTTAAGAGCCTTGGACCTTGACTCCAGCAACTAGCAGTCAAGTTAATAAAAACTGTTCTTGTTATTGCGCTCCAGTGTCTGGCTTGTATTGAATCCTAAACCCAGCCTTGACAGAATGTTAACTTGTTTCAAATGTTTATAAAAAATATATAATAGAAAAGTAGTGTGTACATGTGTTTATCTCTTTGCTTTGAAAGCCCCAAGCGTTACTTTTACAAGCTACATAATTAATGAGCCACCTGTGGGACTGTCCAGAATCAACACCAGAGCAACACTAGCACCGAGGACTACCACCAAGCAAGAGGCATCATGAAGACCAAGGAGCTCTACATGCAAGTTGGAGAAGCATGGAGAGAATCAGTGTTAAAAGTATATAATGTGTATATACGGTAAATGGACTGTACTTTATATAGCACCTTTCTACCTTATCAAGATACTCAAAGCACTCCAATCTGTGCCTCATTTACCCATTCATACAGCACTCTACTAGGTCTATACAAAGACTAATCAGTGCTTTATCACATTCATACACTGATGGGACACACATCAGAGGCAATGAGGGGTTCAGTGCAGGGCTTAATTTGAGCCGGATCCTCTCGGAACAGGATCCGTGAACTCTCTTATTTTAACAGGATGCATTCCAATAAATGTTTGCTTTGAGCCGGTAACTTTCAGGCTTGCTATCATTAAAGTTATGAACAAATTTGACTGCCTTGAACAAATAAAACCTATATTAGATATATAAACTGAAAATAATTACGTAAATACTAATATTAAACACAACAATATTCATTTGTTTCACACTTTTTTTTTCCTCTCTGTTTACCACCTGTACTGGGCTAAAAAAGCACACAAAACCTAAAAGTGTCTTTAATTCTGACATCTTTATTAAAAGCAAAGCATTCCTAGAAAGAAAGCATATTATCCATCACATGGCAGAGTTTTGATTAAATATCATATTTTAACAAGGAGTGACAGAGTTGTAGCTGTTTTGGTTAACTCTTGGCTTTATGCACAACCTCATGCAATAATGTGAACTGTGTTAGTGTGTGGAGTATGTGTTGAGGATGACTCAGCTACAAACACACCAAATTTCAGCCTACTGTATTTGTAAAGTTGACAAAGTTGGAGCCATTTTTGTAATGGCTAAATGGGTCAGCTGTAGTTTGTGGGGCAGATGTAGCTGAGTGGTTAGAGCAGTTGTCCTTCAATGGGAGAGTTGGGGGTTCGATTCCACCAGCTGTCACATGATGAAGTGTCACTGGGCAAGACAGTGAACCCCTCATTGCCTCCAATGTGCGTCCTATCAATGTATGAATGTGATAAAGCACTGAATAGTCTTAGTATAGTAGAGTGCTGTATAGGTAAATGATGGCACAGATTAGTGTAAAGAGCTTTGAGTTTCTTGATGAGATAGAAAGGAGCTATATAAGTACAGTCCATTTAACATGAAGTTGATTTATTTAACCTTTATTTATGCAGGTAGTCTCATTGAGTCACAAGGACTCATTTTCAAGATATACCTGTGATTAACTATATTAGCCTTGAAAAGATTTGACTGTGTTAATAAGTTGTAATAGATCATGTATGTTAGTTTTAGGATGTCTGTGCTTCACAGGTTATTGTGCTGATTCTAACAGTTAAATTCTAAAATGCAAGCAACAATGTTGCTCACAATTCATATTTGGTCTCTCAGCTACTGGCACATTACACTTTATCTCAGTATCTGTAAGACTGACTAATAGAAGTTTTTGTGTTTGCAAAGGTTGCTCAGCTGGCACAGCCATCTTTAATGGATATCATCCAAAAATTATGTTACAGATGAAAAGCCAGTGATTACATTCTGAATGTTTCATGAGGATCTATACTATGGTTTATGATGTTTTTTTATTTGCCCATCAAAGGCGTATTGTGGTGTAACCTCCATTCATAACTTTTCTCTTGCCCTGACCATAACTTCTGATCTGCTCAAGATAATTTAACATAACTTCATACACGTATGTATCATCATTAGACAAAGTGTTGCATACACTTTCATCACCCCAACTCCAATGTCAAGATCACAAATAAAGGTCAAAGTTAAAACAAGGTTTTTGTTTGTTTGGGCCATTGTTATAGATCAATCAATCAATCAATCAATTTATTCACTCAATTAAAATAAATCATCAGTTTACAAACACATTCTATGACAACATATAATTACACGAGTGAAGAGGGAGCAGGAAGAAGAAAATCTTGTATAGACCTGCCCCCTTTCTCAATAATTACAAAAATGTCATGGCCGTATACATTAATTTAACAAACAAGTTGCAAACAATATATAAACAATAACATACATAACAACACATCACTCTTCCAGATAATAGATAATAATATAATGGTTTGTTGACCGTCATATAATGTGCTGTATGCAATACTCTTGTTGCCAAAGCTAGAGAACAACAAACACATGAACATAGAAAAAAAGATCTTCATTTTTGAAGGCAGGCGATAAATTACATTACAGGAGAAAAAAAAAGGATCATGGAGCATGATCAAATCAAACGTTATGGAACTGAATTTCAAACATGACAGGTGATATTATGCTCTGTAACATGTCTCTGAGAACAAAGACCCTCAAATGAAGAAAGCTAATTGTGAGAATGTCAGCAAATGTCTTTTACTTAATTATCGTTCCACTTGCTAGCTGATACATGGGTCAGAATAGCTGCTGAGTGCAATGGAAGCCCCCCCCCCCCCCCCCCCACACACACACACACACACATCAGAGAGAAGTGCAACACAGTGAATCAAGGGGGACTTTGATGTTGCTGCTTTTGGTGGACAGCTGCATGAGGAGAGGAGACTGACCGCTTAAGATAATTAAACTGTTTTCTCACTCATCTCACAGGATAAAGAACCACACGAGCTGAGCTATTGATAACAGTGAGATGGAGACAGAGCAATATTCAGTTCAGTTCAAAAATACTTTATTAATCCCAGAGGGAAATTAAATGTTATAACTCATGATCCTGGTTTCATTAAAGAGTAGTTGCTGATGGCTGTGGGCAGGAAGAATCTCTTGTAGTGGTCTGTCTTGCAGCGTATCTAAATAAGCCTCTTACTGAAGACACTCTGTTGTTGTATGACAGTCTGATAAAGAGGATGCTGAGGTTTATAATGTTCTTTATTTGATGAAGAATCCTTCTTTGAACAATCATCTCCAAAGTTTCTAGAGGAGTCCCCAGAACTGAGCAAGCCTTCTTTATGAGCTTGTTGATCTTTTTAAGTCTCTTGCTCTGCTGCTGCTACCCCAGCAGATGACAGACGAGATAGTGCTCTCTACAACAGACTTAAAGAAGATATGGAGCATCTTGCTGCAAACACTGAAGGACTTCAGCTTCCTCAAGAAGTACAGTCTGTTCTGTCCCTCCTTGTAGACAACTTCACTGTTGCATCTCCAGTCCAGTCTGTTGTCCAGGTGAACCCCAAGGTATTTGTACTTATCCACCACCTCCACTTCTTCTCCCATGATGGAAATAGGGTTGGACTTGTTCCTGTTTCTCCTGAAATCTACAATCATCTTCTTTGTTTTGTTCACATTCAAGATGAGATAATACACTCCGCCAGACTGTTGTCATTCACAATCATTCATTCAACCTATATTTAGGCAGGTTAATCCCATTAAGCCTCGAGGAATCATTTACAAGAGAGACCTCATCATCCTCGCTGACAGAAAAGGCTTTAGAAACAAAGTATGTTCATCAATTTGACTCCATATTTGTTTGGTAACCTTTTACTTTCCTGAAGAGCAAGAACTACTGCTGCATGCTGAGGAGCCGGGCCGTTGGTGCGTGCTGGGGAGCCAGGCAGCTGGTACACATTGAGGAGCCTGGCAGCTGCTACGCACTGAGGGGCCAGGCCGCTGCAGCGTGCTGCGGCCTCTATTGTGCCCCGGGAGAACAGGCCACCGCAGTGCGACGTCACTGTACATCTCCAGCATCGGGAGCTGCTGGCTTAGGCCTTTCTGGCTTCCTCGCAATAGAGCTTAAGGGAGTTCATCTCCTGGGAACGACAGCCACCGGGCCCGTATTGGGGTGAGCCATGCCAAAATGCGTCACACGAGGAGAGGGTTTGGATACAACAGAGCGCAACTCAGACAATATAGAGATTTAAAAAAAATCTCTAAACTTTATGAGTGCAGAACTTTCAAAATTAGCTTCACAACAAGAACTACTGTTCGGTATGGTCGAGGAAGTGAAGCATTTGAAAGTTGCACTAAGAGATAAAGACCGGAAAATAGCCGAACTGGAGGAAAAAAAGTAGATGAACTGGAACAGTGTACACGAAGGTATGACTTAATGATTACTGGACTCGAAATAAAATCCAGAACCTACGCTCGAGCTATAGCAAGGGGAGACACCACAGAAGATGCTCCTCAACAAGAACTGCTCACTCTGGAGCAACAGGTAATGACTTTTTTGAAAAACAAAGACACTGACATAAAATCTGAGGACATTTCAATTTGTCATACCTTACCAAATAAATCAGAAAAAAGTAAATCTATTGTTTTCAGGTTCATCAGTAGGAAAGCGAGAAACAAGCAAAAAAAATGTTTAAAGGAACAAATGTCTATATAAACGAACACCTAACGAGAAAAAATGGAAACATTGCCCGTGAAGCAAGGTTGTTGAAAGAACAGAAAAGAATTGTAGAAACTTGGACAAGGAATGGAAACATCTGGATTAGAGCTAAAGAAGGGTCACAAGCTAAAATAATAAAAGAACTGAAGGATTTAGAAGAATTAAGATGAGTTCAGGAGGGGACAAACTACAAAATTAAAAACAAAAAACACTGAAACAACTTGGTACATATTGAATACATAAAATATTGACACCAATGGACACAAACACTAAAATATGAATACATAGGAAGATTCAGAATCTAAAATATGATGCAGATGAACAGCTTTTTACTTTTTTTCCCTGTAATCAAAGACTGTGAGTACTATAATGAAGAGGAATTTAACAATATTAAAAGAACAAAAGATGATCTTTCTATTATTCACATTAACAGTAGAAGTATACATGCAAATTTATCCAAAATAACAGATTATTTAAAACAGTTAAATAGAACCTTTAGTATAATAGCAATTTCAGAAACATGGTTGAATGATGA
>JARVLU010001073.1:22606064-22617630 GCA_031762415.1 Simpsonichthys santanae | reverse complement strand
TCTTTGGGGTGAACCAGTCTTTGCTGTAATGTATTTTGGGGTTTAAAAGCCACTGGGACGTTGTGTTTAGAAAATAAACATCTCAGTTTCTCTGAAACGCCCCCAACATACAGAATGACCACTGGTCTGAGTCTGGGCTCCTCCTCTTCACCTGATGGCTGGAGTCCTGTTTGGGTTTCTCATCTGCTTTCATATAGCAGAGCACTTTGTTAATTGTCAAAACTAATTTTTAAATATTTTGTGGCATGGAGACAAGCCTCTCAAGGGTCAGTTTCTGCTGCTTGGCCATGTGCCTCTTCCATGCTCATTTGGTTGAAATCAGCAATTTTCACAGAAAGGCGACAAGTTTGCAGGTATAATATATGCTCATTTGTATTGTGTCTTTTATTATTATTTTTTTCTCTTTTATTCATATTTAAATCCTTTTGTCACCTTTTGTTTATCTTTCATAAATATATTTAGTTTTATTTGTCATAGGTAGATGCAGGACGTGAGGAGTTTGTTGTTGATTTAAAATGTTGAAAATGTCAAAACTAATTAAAACGAGTGTTAAAAACAACAAATGGTTGACACATCCGTCTAAGTTTGAGCCATACACATATGTCATCAGCGCTGTGTATGAATGGGCTCTTGAGTAATGTTTATATTTCCAGGACCGTTAAATTCAACAAGTTTGTTTTCAACACAAGGATGATTAACTGAACAAAGCGCAGACGAGATATCTTTAGGGCTGTTCTGTTCAGATGAACAGCTGCTGGAACCTGAACTATTTTCAGACCAAACTTATCCACTTCATGCAGTAAAAAGTTCTGACATTTTCTCTCGCGTGCCTCTTAATTTTTCTTTTAACTACTGTAAAAACTCAAGGCCCAGATGTTGAATGTTGTCAGTTGTTATGCTCCATCTGAAGGGTCATCAATGTCCCTCCCCCTAGGTTTACAGTGTGTTTTGGGGCAGACACAACTCACAGAAACATTTAAAGGATTTATGGTGGCCATGTGTGTCTATCCATTTTATCTAACTAATTTAAACTGTCCATAATTTTTTATACATGTAGACAAACAAGAAACAGGAGGAATGTTCCCTTCAGGTCAGGGGGACAGTCTTTGCCTTAAGTGGAGGGTTTAAGGGTGGGTGTCTTGTTCATGAGTGATAGTAGGCTGAGGTGGATGATGAAGTGACAGATTGAGGCCTCGTCCTCAGTAATTAGGGTGTTACCTCAATCAATCATGGAAAAAAAAAAAGAGTTTAATTCAAAGGCAAAGTTCTTGATTTTCTGGCCCATTTACATTTCAGTCCTGACTTATGGTCATGAGGTATAAATCATGACCGAAAGAATAACATTCTGGACACAAGCAGCCAAAATGGGCTTTCTTCATAGAGTGGCCAGGCTCAGCCTTAGCGAAAGAGTGAGGAGCTCCATCTTCCAGGAGGAGCTCAGATAGTACTGGGGTCCCCACAGATGGAGATGGAGAGTATTGCTGGGGAGAGGGATGTCTAAGTTTCTCTCCTGGACCTGTTGCCTCTGCGACCCGACTACAGATAAATGGTAGACAATAGGACAGGAGATGGAATGTTATGTACACACTTATTATGAAGAGGGAGTCCAGTCCGGTGGCTTCAGGATTCCATTCCTATGTCGCACAACTGATTTGAATTAAACAGGCAGGTCTTTAGGTTTATGAGTGTATTCTGAACCACCCATGCTCTATTGAGTGTGTTGTATTTAGACAGTATCCTTTCTTGATTTTTTTTCTGTCTTGATTATTAGCAAAATGATCCTAAATAACACTAGTGCTCATTTCTAGATGTGATAAATATCCCCAAAATGGCATGCGATAGTGTAAATAAGATAAAAATCAAAAGTCTTTTTAGTTTCTTTAATAAAACATCAGGTATAGTCCTACCTTAACTGACTTCTGTTATGATCTGATGCCTTCAACCCCTCACCCCCAATGATAATGGTAGGGCAAACACTGGTCATGATGTCAAGTGTCATGGTGTATACCTGAGGACTTGTCATCTCGTAGTCTGAATGGGTAACAGCAGAGTTGTAGTAGCGGTTGCTGTAACGGTAGTTGCGGTTATCATTGGAAGAACCACTGGAGCCACCTAGAAATATATCAGTCATTCATTAATGGCATATTTTGCTTTTTTGAACTGACATATTTTACGGAAACACCATTTTTAATTCCATATACAGTTTAAAGTAAAATCCAACAGAAATGTATTAGTATAGCATTTTAAATTATCTTAGAGAACCAGTGTTGTACATAGCAGAAAAATTTTAAACATGAAATTAAAAACAAAGAATAAAAACAAAAACCAGTCAAATGCAATAAAAAAATTATAGGATCAACTCTTAGTGTGTTAAATAATTGTTAAACTTTGGACTTAAGAAAGAGATTTAAAAGTGAAGACCTGTTTTTAACATAGAATGATGACAACACTAGATAATAAAGGAAAGCGTATAAATTGAAAAAATAAAAGGAAAAAAATTACATTAAAAAAAACCTTACCGGTAATCAAAAAACAGCTACCGGTACATTGTAAAAGCAATGTAGAAAACTAAAAACAGGAACATGTCTGCATTGGTTTTTGTCATGAACTTAGCAGTTGTTTGAAGCCACTTAGAGAGGTCAAGGTTGAGAGCTTCAGATGTTTTTGCAATTACAGGAAACAGGAGCAGAGTAGGAGAAGGTCTTTTTTGCCTAGCTCAGTCTGCACAGAGGGGACACTGCATGTAATAATGTCCTGAGAGAGCACGCTGTTACAGGGGACCCTCAAGAGCAGCTGATCTGAGAGAGTGTGAGTGTAAGGGTGTAGCAGATCAGAAAAGTAGGGTGGGGCAAAACAATTCAAGTTATTAAAATCAAAATAATTTTGAAACTGATCTTAAAGTGCCTTTGACATGCATTTTCTACAAATACAAAAAGTGGAAGAAAACATCTTTTTAGTTATGAATTTTAGCATAATTCACATGATTTCACAAATTTTGCCACAAAAATTGCCTTTTTTTTAATAGACTCAAAATAATCCAAACAAAATTCAGATGATTTCCTACCGTCTGTGTTATTAGCCATTGTAGAAATGCTGTGTTAAAATGCAGACATCCCCTTCATCATTACTTCCTGTTACTGCACATGCAAATATCACAGCAATGTCAGCAGCATGGCATTTTCTGAAATCTTTACAAAAATATTATTATGAACATTACATGTCACAGGCACTTTAGGATGTACCGTATATGGGCAGCCAGTGGAGTGATGTTAAAACAGAAACAAATGTGCTCGTGTTTGACTGTCAGTTAAAAGTTGTGAAGCAGCATTCTGTACCCTCTGCAGACGGTATATAGAAGGAATACTAACCTGCAGATAAAGTACTTTACAGTAATCTAGCTGGGTGATGACAAAAGCATAGATTACCATTTAATGCCTTTTTAAGAGAATAGGTTTTACTTTGGCCAGATGTCTCAAATGATAAAAACTCCTTTTAAAAACAACCCTGATCTGATTCAATTGACTTAAGGACGTCTAAATTCCTGACAGCTTACTGTAGTGTCTTTAAAAAAACACTTTTATTTTTTATTTCGACCCATTGTGTTTACGCTCTTGTGTGGGGTCAGACACAAACTGCACAAGATTAAGAGAGTCTATAACGTTTAAAAAGTTTGTAGCCATTGGTTTGTCAGGACAACTTCTTCTTTTCTTCTTTTGGCATTTCCCTCTTGAGGGGTCGCCACAGCGAGTCATCCTCCTCCACCTCACTCTGTCCTCTGCATCCTCTGCCCTCAATCCAACTAACTCCATGTCCTCTCTAACTGCATCCATATATCTCCTCTTTGTCTTTTTCTTAGCAGCTGCTGGCTTGTCAGGACCACACACGTGAATATTAAAATGATTAAAATGACCAAACAGAACGTGTCATAAGTGGGTATTGTTTCTGCAAGAAGATCAGAGAAGTCAATAACAAAATAGACCAAAGTACACAACACTGTATGTGGGTGACCCAGTTCAAATAACCTCAGTTCAAAGCTGGTGAACAAAGATGATGACAATAGTTCCCTACATTTGAGACTGCATTTCTTGGTAGTTGCTATTCCTCCTCCTCGACCCGATGTTTGCAGGCAGTTAAAGTAGCAGAAGTCCTGAGGTACAAATTTAATAAAAACACAAGACTCACCTACACTCAACCCTGTTTCAAACAGATAAAGTGCAATCTCTAGGATGAGAAGAACTTCCTAAGGATAAAGGTTTTGTTTGGTTGTGATCTGGCGTTACTGGGCTGACCCTGGAAGAAACCAGCAGATCTAAGGCATTGGGTATCTGGAGAGCGTGGCCAAATGCTTTGTTTTCAGCTCGTGCCAGCAAGGATGAGGAGACAAGGTGCCGCAGCGCTGAAACACCTCACCCAGGCCAACCAGGTGACAACAGGGTGGAGAGAATGCCATGAAACAAAGTGATGAGGCACCTATTTGAGTTTGGTCCAAGAAGCCTCTGAAAATTGCATCAAATAGGCCTTCACCTTCACCACTCTGCCACTGCGGCTACCACACTGGAGGTGTGGTCGGGGCACAGAGCGAGGCAGATGGGATCCCATGGTGGCAAAGGTTTTTGTCCTCCGTGGTCAAGTTTCACTCGATTGTTGGCACAACATTGCAAGTCCAGCAGTGTCTAATGATCATACACCATTGAGGAGGTGACATGATGGATAAGTGACAGAAACAAAAATAAAAATAAAAGTGTTGGGAGTGGGAGATGGTACACAAGCCAGAAGCGCCATCTTGTATGTCTGTTAACTGTTCATATTACAAAGCTCTTGAAGGACAGTCCAATGAAAGAAAAATGTTTTGCTGCTTTTTTCTAAATGTAGTCATGTGTCAGTACACTGCAGGTCAACAAATCTTTAGACTCTCATTTTATTCATGTTTAGGTAAAACAAAACCTTCTACCTTGTCTTTATTTTCTTTTACACATTTGTTCCTTATTATTACTAACTGTTTGCTGGAACTTCTGACTTCAGAATGACCTGGTATGTATTACCATATTTAGAATGTACTGAATGGACAAGAACTGGAATGGACAGTATGTTACTGGATTTTAATCTGACTGTTCTGGAAATAATCTTACTGTGTTAACATGGAATGGATTGGATTAACCTGTAAAAATATTTTGAGCGAGACTTGCAATTTTTTTTCTGTAGAGTGTAAGAAAACATCCGTTGTAATCTGGTCCTACAGAACTAAGAGAAAAGCAATGCTCCCCAGAGGGTGTATGTGCATACATGAGTGTTTGTGCATAAAATCAGTGCTTGTGATTATTTTTAAGGATGACTTATTATCGTGAAGTAGAAACATCTGCAGACTGTGTGAATTGTTTACCAGAGCTAGAAACAGAGCTAGTTGTGGAGGTTGAATGTGAGTGGTCCATGGCAGGAGAGGTGGATGTAGATGAACTGGTATTGGTTCCTTCATCTGTGGTTTTCTTGAAGAAATTGTGCTGCAGGGCATAGAATGGTGTGATTCGACTTTTAGGGTCATAGTCCAGCATGCGCAGGATCAGGTCTGAAGGGGAACAAAGAAAACCACAATCATGAGGACATTTTTGTTGTCAGGGAACAAACTTATCACAGTAACACCTCAGAAACACTAAGCTCTCCGAATTACATCATTACGATAAACATATACAACTGGTTTAGAAGCTTCTACTAAAATATTTGTGACATAAACACGCAAACTAACTATTCTACTTAAACATATTTGGCCACCCCAATCTATACCGTATTTAGCATTTTATTAGAAACGTTCACATATTGATGTCTACTTGTGTTTGGTTATCTCTGGAAAAGAAGGAAATTTAATTGCAGGTAAACAACAAACCCTGTCACCCTGTTTTACTGATTAAATTTAAAAAAAATTAACAAAATGTATATTCTAATGGAGGAAAAATTTAAGACACCCCGTACACTTAAAGCAGGTGTTACTCTCCATGGCTGAAATATTTTCAGTAAGGTGCTTCTTGCATTATTCTGAGGAAAGTTTTCACTCCTCTATGCTAGAATGGTTTGGTTGAGTTGATTGAGGGGTTTCTTCCATTTACAGTCTATTTCAAATGCCCCCACTGCATCTCAGAGTCATTCAGCCATTCTAGGATTCTCCATGTCTTTGTTTTCAGACAGTCTTTGATAGGTGGTCCAAAATGCCGCAGCTTGGCTATTGACAGGAACTCGCAGGTTAGATCATATTTCACCAGTTTTGTCCTCCCTTCACTGGCTCCCTGTGCATGTTAGAATTGATGTACAAATTGTCCTGTTGACATTTAAATGCACTAACGGCTTTGCACCCTCATTCCTCTCTTACCTACAGTACTTCAACTATACGTTCCTTCTCGGGCCCTGAAATCAAATGACCAGCTGCTTTTGGTTGTACCAAAAACCAGGCTGAAGCTCAGAGGAGATCGGGCTTTTTCAGTCATGGGCCCTAAACTCTGGAACAATCTGTCCATCAACAGTAGACAGATCACTTCAGTCCCTGCTTTTAAATCTCTCCTGAAAACACACCTGTATTTGATGTTTAACAGTATGATCTGATTTATTATCCCATTGTTTCTCATTGTGTTTGTGTTTTAACGTTTTCATAGATTTAATTATATTTTGTTATTTTTTTACAAAGTACTTGATGCTGCGATTTTATTGTTAAGCACTTTGGTAACAGTTTCGGTTTTAAAAGTGCTCTATACATAAATTTGACTTGACTTGACAACATATTTACACTATAGGTATTTTTATTTATTGGTATTTTTTGTGGGGGCATTGTCAAGTTGCAGGGTCCAGTTCCACTTCAGCTTTAGTTGTACTTATTTATTTATTTTCAGGTTGTCTCACATGTTCCTCCAGTACCCTCTGATGGTGAACTGGTCAGGTCCTGCTGCAACAAAGCACCCCAAACCATGACTGTATTTCACAGAATGGATTAGTTTTTTTTTTTTTTTTTTTTTGGAATGCTGTATTTGGTTTATGCCAAACATGCATTCTGGCATGGTGTCCAAATAATTCAATTTAAGGCTCATATATCCAAAGAACATTGTGCAATAAATCCTGATCTTATGACTGTTTTTTGTTTACATTTTATTCTTTTGTTGGACGTAACTGGGACCCTGTGTACACAATTTAATTCCACCACATGAACCACAAGTGGTGTGTATGACAAATAAAGAACCTTGAATCCTTGAGTCCTGTTATTTTACGTGTTTTTTCAGGTAAACTTCAGTGTGGTCTTCAATATTTTCTTAGAGAGCAGAGGTTTCCTCTTTGCACACCTCGCATGAAAGTTAAACTAGTAACTTTCTAATTTTAGAGGCATTCCCTTCTCACGTTCACATTAGCACGACCCTGTTGTAGGCTACAAGAAGACATTCCAGTCCTTTTGAAGACCTTGTAGTGTCTCACAGTCTTCCCTTGGGGTGAACTTGCCTGGACAGCCAGGTCTGAGTATGTTGCAGTAGTTTTAAATGTACAGTACTGGTACTCCACTTTTGGATGTTTTTATGGGCAGAGGAATGGCTGATTCAAATTTTAAAATCCCTTACTAGCTTTATAAGCTGCTATCTTCTTCTTGATGGCTGAAGGTAGCTTTTTAGATCTGATCATAGTGTCAGCAGCAGACCAAGCCTAATGTTTGAAGTTTAAATAGAACAAACCTCCTTCAAAACCCTGAGTAAAAATGTAATAATGTGCACCTGATGAGATACAACTATGTGTGATTTTAGCTATTTCAAGTTTGAGTAAATACTGTATTGAAACATCTTAATTTATTCCTTACCAAAAACTACACACTTTGTAAAATTACATTTTAAAGAAAGTTTTTAAAGTTTTTTTTTCTTCAGTTTCAATAGTATATCTTGAATTTTTCCTGTGTTGTTAAAATATATATTTAATTTGCACATGCCAATCACTTTTATTTGACCTAATGTACACAGATCTGTACACAGATCCTGGTTGCACTGCAGAAGGAAAAGTTATAAAGAAGGGAGACGGCTGTGGGGAAACTTTTTTTGTCTGCCAGTTTTTGTTCCAACAGCAAAGAACATCCGGCCAGAGTGCAAGTTTTAAAAAAGGTTTACTGCCCAGTTTGATGATGCAATCAAGCAGATGTTTAGTGTGGGTAGCGGAGCCCATGTAAAACACTGACATGGAGGTCAGGACACATGTCCAAATATGTTACAAAAAAAAAATAAAAATGTTTTTAATTCTTAGGGTGTCCTAATGTTTTCACGACTGCAGCTCTAAGGTAAAAAAAAAAAAAAATTCTGAATTTTTTAAAATCCTAACAAACCCAGCTGGCTAATGAACACTTATCAAGGCCTAATCAACCCAGTCTGGGCCTTCTTCTGCTCTGGAGTTCTAATCATTCTCACATTTTCATCCAGTGGACATTTTAATGGTCCCTTCCATTTCTTTTGTTTATACTTTGCTCAGTGTGGAGTTTCTAATCTACATTAAACCACCACTCTACCTTAGCTGTAATTCAGCATAACTTTTTTAAGACACCAGTGCCTTCGTAGATTCATATCACTGTAAGGAGTTTCCATTAGAGTTTTCAGTACTAAGACTAGGGCCGGCACTGAACTAGGTTGTTTTACTAAAAATAAAACATATAAGAACAAATACATAAAGAAAGAGTAAAGAGCTACTTTGGTTTGACATATCCGGAGACTGGAGCCGCATCATTCCAGAGGATGGTAGAGCAGATTGACAGTTTAGCTACACAAACTGGATTAAATACAATATTGAGATTTGAACTGGATTTCTGGGTTGGATTTGTCACTAATTTATAGTGTCTAGAAAAAAACATTTGTAGTAAATTAATGCTTTATAAATAAGATGTGTTAAATTTGAAGTTTGCGTTATTATTCCTGTCTTACAACCAACTTATTTCACAGGCATTGTTGAAAACAACAGTTGTTGTTAGTAAACACTTTTTATAATGCCAAATGGCTAATGTTGATCAATGTATAAGTCCAAGGGGATGGCAAACCTTTAAATTTCAGGTAGTCACAGGGGGCATGTCCTGGCTCTCCGGACCTCCTGCCCCCTGGGCCCCCAGTCTCTACACCCAAAATTTCATGAAGACGCCGAGTGGCTGGGGGCTTATACTCCTGAAACACACACAAACACACACACACAGTTAAAAATACACATATACCTGTATAGAAAAACATGACATCAGTTAAGCCTTCTAAAAATAAATTATTGGATCCCCATAATCTATTTTTTACTGCAATTTAATTTTTTTAAATGACTGTCATTAAATTTTTTTTGTTGTCTTTTTTAAACTTTTAAAAAGCATTTATAACCCAATAAAAATAATTAAAAAAATACACTGTACATTAAAATACTGTATATTTAAATATTTTTTTAATTGATACAATAATTTATATAATATATATATATACAGTATTGGTATGGGGTACATCAGTGCACAAGCAAGTACACATCAGAAAAGGCAACATCACTGGTAGAAAATACAGGTTTTAGAATAACTAATGTTCCCATCCAGATGTCTTTCAAGGAAGTTGCGTATTTTAGCAAGACAATGCTAAACTACATAGGGCATATTTACATTAGCTGGCTTTGTAGGTGAGTATAACTGCTGAGATGGCATGTCTGCAGTCCAGACCTCTTATCAATTGAAAATATTTTATGCATCATGCAATAAAAATCCTGCAAAAATAAACCCAGGACTGATAAACAACTAAAAATCATATACAGTGTACCAGACAAGAATGGGACAACATTCCCTTTCAAAAACAACAGCAACTGGTCTCCTCAGCCCTTAAATGTTTACAAACTGTTGTTGAAAAAAATGAAAAAATAAAAAAATAAAATAAATAAAGTGATGCTCCACAGTGGGTAACAGCCCTGGAGCAACTTTTTGGCCAGATGTTTCTACCATCAAATCCAAAATTACTAGATTTATTCTCCTAAAAGCCTTTCTTTCATTTGATTTGTTTGATAGATAGCTTTAGATACAGTGGACCATGCTGTCCTGTCTCACTTCTTGAACACTTTGCTGGTATATGTGGTTCAGCACTCAAGTGGTTCACTTCCTACTTAATCAACAGAACTCTTTCTGTCATGATGGGTAATCTGTTTTCCTTTACTGCCTTTCTTGTGGTGTGCCACAGGGCTCTATTCTTGGTTCTCTCATTTTTTTTCTCTTTAAATGCTACCACTTGGATCAGTTATAGCTAGACACCATTTTTCTTTCCTCTGTTTTGTAGATACCATACATATTTATTTGCCTATGAACTCTAAAAGTAGTCACCTTAACACTTTCTTTACTGATTGTTTGTTGACATAAAACAGTGGCTTCACCAAAAATTTCTGATTCTAAATGACGGTAAGACAGAGTGTAGTTCTTTTGGTGATGATGATCCTTGTAACATTGGTGCTTTTCGTACATATTCAATAGACAAAAAAGGCATCTTACTAAAACTTTCCCTGTTGGGGTAAAACTTCTAAATGCAATCACACATCACAACCGATGTTTTACAGATGTGGACAACACTATTTCATCAGTGGCCAATATCAGCATTTTGTTTGTATATATAAACAACAATTAATTTTCTTGTGCAAATCACCAGTGGGCTTCCAAAAATAAACTAATAATAAACTATGACTAAATTGTAATGAAGGTGAGTGTTACCTTCTTTACATCCTTATTCTTCTTCACTGTCCATAAGCCATCTGATAGCTTGTCAAAATACTTCCGGGCTTTAGGAGCTGAATCCAACATGTGACTGGGTGGAACCCCCAGGACCTCCACAATCTTATTCATCTGGTCGACCTGTTCACAGATACATTTATCCATGTTGCAAGAAACAGCACAAACACATAAAGCCTTTATATACTTTCTATCTAGTGTTGCTTTTACCTCATTGGAGCCACTGAAGAGAGGCTCCCCTGTGTGCATCTCCACAAGAATACATCCCAGAGACCACATGTCAATAGCCAGGTCATATGGCATTCCCAGAAGAACTTCAGGTGAGCGATAAAATCTGCTCTGGATGTACTGATAGATCTGAGAACAGAATGACACAGAAGCTGAAGGACTCAAGATTAAAACTAAATCTGAATTTATTTTCTTAAGATTCTGGATACATAAGCCTTTCATAACTGTTCACATTTGACCAAATCACCCACATAATTTTACATTTCTGAATACATCAGAGAAACAATTATGAACAAGGAACAACAGGAACGACGACTGAATCAATTATTCACAAACTGATGTCAGCTTTATCAGAGAAGAGAACGCTCACCCTCTGTCCCAGCTGACACGAGGATCCAAAGTCCACTATTTTGATGGCAGATCTTTTGGGATTACACAGCAGGATATTCTCTGGTTTTAGATCGCAGTGGATGATTGACAGTTCTGGAGTGGCCAGGAATAATAATGCTGTAAACAACAAAAAACATAATGCAAATTAACAACTATACAAACACAGTAATTCTCAGTCGGGTCATCCAGACAGTTTCTTTTTTATAGAAACGTTTCACCCTCCAT
>JARVLU010001073.1:22521663-22538636 GCA_031762415.1 Simpsonichthys santanae | reverse complement strand
ACATTTAGCTGCATCTGTTTCCAGAACCTCTCTCTTTTTATTTATTCTCTTCTCTGCACCACTCTTACTTTTTCTCTCTTCCATCTTTCCACTGACCGCACTCACAGAGAAGGACCTCACTGACGCGTCACCTCCGGGCACGAAAACGAAACTAAAAGTGGAGGCGGGGCGGGTTGAGGAGGTGCAGACCCGCAGCTGCTGCGGTGATAAACTGATGACATGTGAATAAATGAAGGGCGGGGCGGCCCAGGAGCAGCGCGGTGATGGTGTTCTGTGTTAAATGTTGTTAAAAAAAGTTGTAAAAGAGTAAAAAATAAACGAGGAAGCTGCGTTTCTTCTTCTTCCATTCTCTTTTTCCTAAACTGCGCCATGTTATGCTGCCCCCTGCTGGATGCCGCCCTGTGCGGCCGCACAGGTCGCACATAGCAGAAACCGCCTCTGGGTCCAAGTACAGAACCCTGAGGAACTTCACATGTAATATTGTAAAGGTCGGATCTTATATCATTTATTTGCACAAATTGTTTTCTGTTTCTCAAATAGCTAGATACCTACTGTAATGCTGGTCCTCTAATACCGTATTTACTTAATTTGCCAATGAGAATGGTGTTATCAATAGTATCGAATACTTTTTTAAAATCAACAAAATACTTAAACAGTATTGTTTTTGATCAACAGCAGTAGTTATTTGTTCCATCAATTCCATGATAGCCATTGATGTAGAGTTGTTTGCTCTGAATCTATACTGACTATTATTCAGAATATATTGTTTATCAATGAATTGGTCTAATCTAATCACAAATAGTTTTTCTAAAAAATTTTAACACTGTGGTAATAGGGATATTGGTCTATAATTGTTAAATATACTTTTATCACCATCTATAAAAAGAGGTACTACTTTGGCTATTTTCATATTATCTGGAAATTTTCCTGTTGAAAATGATAAATTACATATATTTATGTAAATGGCTCAATAACATGACTCATTATATCCTTTACCAGTTTCATGTCCATGTCAGCCCAATCTTTTGATCTCTTGTCTGTAAATTTTTTAACTACATTCATTATTTCTTCTTTGTCCATTTTCTTAAGATAAATACTGTTTGTACAACTAATAATTGAATGGTTCACTATATTATTTACTTTTGGTGTTTTGTCTGCAAGGCTTGATCCAACATTCACAAAATATTGATTAAATCCATTTACAATTTCATTATCATCATAGATTTCATCATTATTTTTTACAAAATGTTGTGAAATACCAGTCTTTGATTTATGATTCTTCAAAACATTATTCATTACTCGCCATGTTGCTTTAATATCACCATTACTTTTATTTAATAATCCACTGTAATAGTCCTTTTTGTGATTTCTCATAATTCGTACTAATTTGTTTTTATACCTTTCATATTTTTCTTCAGATTATTGTGTTCTTGATTTCAGAAAGCATGAATACAAATACGTAGTTCTTTTTTTTGCAAGCAGTTTTCAATCCTTTCGTCATCCATGGCTGGTCAACTGTATTTTTTGTATTATAATTTATCTGTACACAATTTATTTCATATAGAGTTTGTATAATATTCATAAACTCGTTATATGATGGATTCACATCATCAACATACACGTTTTCCCAAGTTTGTTTATCTAAGTCTTCCTTTAATCTATCGAATGCTTTTTTGGATGTGTTTATTTATTTATTTATTTATTTTACTACTTTTATGGTATTTTGATCATTTGTATAGATTGTAAAAATTGGTAAGTGATCACTTAGGTCAGTAATAAGAATACCACCTATCACATCCCCATTTGTTATTTTTATGAAAATGCTAGCAATTATTGTAGCGCTATTATTTGTGATTCTTGTAGGCTTGGATATTAACAGATAAAGATTTAAACTATACATTGAATTTATGAATGTACTAATGTTATTTCCCATCCATTGTATTTCCTAGATCAATATTAAAGTCTCCACATAAAATAATTTTTTAATTAAAGTTCTTTTCCAATTGGTCCATAATTTTACAAGTAAATATTTCTATTTTCGAGCTTGGTGATCTGTATGCATGACTTACTATGACGTTTTTATCATTCTTGCTTATTATTTCTATTGTTACCATTTCCATTATATTATCAACAATTATTGACATTTCACTAATCAATTTACATTTTATTTCATTCTTAAATAGAGTGGCTCCACCACCCCTTCCACTTTTTCTGTTCATATAATATAATTCATACCCATCAAAATTAATACAGGTAGTCCTCGGTTTCCGACCGCCTCGGTTCCCGGTTTTCACGTTCACGTTCATATTTGTACAGTAATAATTAATAAATTACTGTATAAAAAATAAATATAAAAATTGGTGGGCGGCGGAGATTGGCTGGGAGCTCGCGTCGATGTCTGCCTGTAAGCCTAAGAAGTCTGATGAACACGGGATAACATGTTAAATGGCGGACAAACAGCTGAAGCAGCCTTTGTTTTGGATGGTCTAACGCTAACGGAGACGGAGCCAATAGCGGGCCTAACGCTAATAGCGGAGCTAATAGCGGGCCTAACGCTAATAGCGGAGCTAAGCGGAGCTAATAGCGGAGCAAAGCCTCCCACCAGACACACGGACATATATATGCAGTCTGTGTGTGTGCATGTGTGTAAGTTATAAACCTTGGAAAAGAATAGTCTTGCACAGCTTTTTTTTCATGTTGCTACTCTGAACTATGCCACACCTTTAGCTATATTTAAAATTGTCATAACTTCTAGGTCATGTAAGATATCATGCATGTTAATTGTATTTTTATTTTTATTCTACGTCAACCTGCTAGGGGACTACAGATGAAAATTAGCCTCTTTGACTAAATCTGGCATATTTATGTGCTGTGTTCATATTTATTAATAAGCATCGTCCCTTTATGACATAAAGAAACTGAATGAATGCGGCATCTTCTCCTATCATTTCACTTTTGCAACAACAAACATGGTGGCGATGTTGACGTACAATTCAGCGCTCAATGAGGCGTCTACATATATACAGTATGTCTGTGGCTGTTCCCTGCTTTGTCTGTGCTGAAAGTGAAACTTAAAGTGAACAGCCATGACGTAAAAGTAGTCTGCATGCTCCCTCTGCTGGATACATTGTACTATTACAGTTAGTTCACAGCATTTTAAGGATGAAAGCTAGAAGTGCTTATATCAGCGCATAATGGGACAGTTATTACTGATGACTCTATGTCCCCAAACTCCTATATCATCCAAAAATATCATTTTTTCTCCTCAGATGTGCATTGTTTCAAGACTGGCCTACGTTGTTTAAAAAAGAAAAACAGACTTCTGAATAAATCTGTATATCTGGATAAATATAGAGAAAAAGAAACTTACATTCCTGTTTTGAGTGTGTTTAGTGTGACCCTGTGCAGTTTCTGGTGTAATATAGTGTGTGGTGTTTTCAGTTTGTCCTGTGTGATCATATGCAGTGATTTTGTGTATTTGGCGTGACTGCGTGCAGTATTTTCGAGTGCTCATGTGCAGTGCTTTTATGCACCTATTTGCAGTGTTTTTAGTGTGTTTGTCATGAACTTGTGAAGTGTGTTTGGCATTGCTGTGTATAATGTTATATTTGTGTGTTAGGTGTGACCCTGCACTGTGTTTATGTGTTTGGCATGACCTTGCACAGTGTTTTTAGCATATTTGGTGTTAACATGTGCTGTATATTTTTGTGTGAGGGACCATTGCAGTGTTTTGAGTATGTTTGATGTTACCTGATGCGATCAGAGTTTTTTGTGCGTTTGGTAACCCTATGCAGTGTTGTTGTGTATTTGGTGTGAGTGCATGCAGTATTTTTGATGCTCATGTGCAGTGCTTTTTGTGCAACCACGTGTAGTTTTAGTGATTTTGGCACGGCCATGTGCAGAGTTTTTGGTGTGACCAAGTAAACTGATTTGTTTAGTATGATGTGTGCAGTGTTTTAAGGGATTTGGCCATGTCCAGTGTTTTGTGTGTTTCTAATGTGGTTGTGTGCAATCTTTTTTTTTTTTTTTTTAATTTTGGGTCAATTTAATGTGACCACGTGCAGTATTTTTTGTGTACAGTATTCTTTTTTTTTTTTTTTTTTACCGTGGGCACAGCTTTTAGTTTAGCGAGATGTGCATTGCTGTTAGTGGATTTGGATATGTGCAGTACGTTTCGAGCACATTTTGTGACCCTGTGCAGCACAGCTGCAGATTTGCAGCCATTAATTTGCAGTGTAACTATTATTTGTTTATTTATTTGTGGTTCAGCTCATGCTTTCACTAGATGCAGCACACGAGGCTCTCTTTCCCAGACGATAACGCTGGTCGTGATTGAGATTTGCATTCAGTGCTTTTCCCTTTGTCATCAGGCACTTTGACAAGGAGTAACCATGATCTCCAGACGACTGTTACTCTTCCCCAGCACTCCAGGGCAGGGTAGGGGCTGATGCAGCAGCTAGCAGCCACTGTTAGTTCCAGTAGCAACTAAAATGGTGCAAGTCCACTGGAATGTTGACTCCTTTAAATTCTAAAGCTGTCACATTTACATGGGAATACATCAACGCCTCAGCGTATTAGAAACCACCCATTCATTTTTTTTTTCTTCCAACCCTCCCTTTTCTTCACCAGCATCTTCCAGCCTATGGGCCGGACTTTCTTGCACTGAAAAGAGCTACAGAATCGCAGCCAGAACCCGCTCAGACTGCACTGATCAATCTTTTCGTAACCCACTGGACCCCCCCACGGACTGTTAAAATCCTCACATGCGATAAGATCTTGTATGTTGATGGAAATCTGGTGACAGCAGTCAGTAACGCAGAATTGGGGCGATGCTGCAGCAAAGCAGCGCGAGGAAACGAACCCCATCATCATGCATGTCTCCATGATAACTGTTCGGCATCAGTGACTGAAGCCTCCCATCATCTGCCGAGCTGAGAGCACGAGGCCGGCTGGCAGAGGCTACAAAAGACAAGAGGCTGTCTGGATCCTCGCAGCTTTCCGTTACCACAGACCGCCTGAGCAATCTAACACAAACACAGCACACACCTTTTCCTCTATTCGCAATTTCAACACAAACTGTCAGTTTCTTACCTCAGGCGGGGTGTCGAACCAAGTTTCCTTCAGCAGCCATGATGATGTTCCAAACCCCGATCTTCCTTCGTCCACACGAACCTTGCCCCCCTCCTCCGGGTCAGTCGAAAATAAGACCCAAGTACAGTACTGTAAAGCGGTTATTTGAAGCTTAAAAAAAAAAAAAAAAATCCCGGTTGTTAGCTTCCAGCACAAATGGGCTCTTTCCTCCGTAGCTGGAGTTTGGTATGAACAGACGGCTTACCGGTTCGGCTAGCCGTGCAGAGGCAGCCCGCGGTGTCCACCACTAACTCTATTCTAATAAATCTAATATACATCAACAAGATAACGTCCTCTTACATGTAAAGACCATCTTGCATGCGTAATAAATGGTAAAGTCATCAGTAAACCAGTCCGTACTGGTTAAAAAAAAAAAAGCTAACCTTGGTTTGGTTGGCTAGCAAGCTAGTAGCATGCTATCAAATAAGTGTCATTGGAACTGGAAAGCGGTCTGCACATTGCAAGGTGACTGACAGCTAAACTCACTTGTCGGATTAATCTTTAAAGGCAACAAAATAAAAACTATTTCAGTAAAGTGCAGATAGCCTTGATCTGATCAGCCTATTATGGGAATATTGGTAAGGGGTAAGCGGCTGCATCCAGCGCGCGCTCCCGACTGCTCGCCAGTATCTCCAAGCGCGCTCCGGAGATATTACCCACAAAATGGCTGCCAAAACAATCTGCTTATGGTCACACAAAGTTTTTGAGTTCTTCAAGTTCAATCTGTCCGTTTACTGCAGTGCAAACGTGTTGGAACCAGATTTCCTACAGATACTGGACTAGTGCTCTACAAATACTGTTTAGTTAAAATTAAGTTCAATTTAGCCTGAAGTGAAATGTCCCACCTTGATACTGGAGTTAAATTCAGCCTAAATTAAATGTTCCACCAAATTCTCCAAGTTAAATTCAGGCAAAGGGAGCATCAATGCAAATGATTACTGTACACTGTATACAGGTTTTTAAAACATATATGCTCTCCATCTAGTTTAAATCTTTAGGGAAGACATTTTATATTTCAGCAAGCTGGTCGGTTTTTAATGGAAAGGCATGAAAAAAAAATCCACCTTGACTGTTGCACTTTGTATCCTACATCAGATGAGACATTACGTTTCAAAAATGTCAGCAAGTTGACTCAATTCATAGTTTTACTAAGAGGATGCTTCACAGCAGAAACATGGCCTTGACCAAATGTTTTTGAAATGTGTTGCCGTCATCAAATTTAAAATAAAATTTGCCAACAAATGGTATTAAATATTCGTTAACTAGGTTACATAGTTAATAAACTGTGACAGAGGAAACAGAATAAAAACACTTTATTGGAGGGAAATGAGCTAAAAGTATGAGATTTGAAACATTTTCATTATTTACATTTGACACGTCACCCTTTTTTTAAACTGGGAGTTTTTACTTCAGCTCAAACTGACTATTGTTGCAGGTACCATGGAGTAAGATGGATCTGCATCTAAACTAAAACCAAATGAAGGTTTCAATATTATAGTTGGACTTTCTGTACAAAACTCATCTTTATGTCAATACCATGAATTTGAAAATTTGTTTGCCCCAAAACTTTAGACAAAAGACTTACTCTAAAAAGTATTTTTAAAATAAATCCACAGTAAATTTAAAAATGTGACTGTGCAATAAAGCAGAACCCAGAGCCACAACATGTACAATAATTAAAATACTGTATATCTACAAAATTATCTTTCCAAATAGATTTTAGATCGTGTTTGTCAAAACACTTGTAGAAATAAAATACAAACACATTAAAGTTCATTTAACTACACACTTCTTTCTGCACAGTACACAAGTATTTCACATAAATTTGATTCGAGCTGGCAGCTGACTGACTTTACACCATAAAGACTCAGACTCAACTATGTGATTCCAGCTTTAGTGAGCAAAGAACATTACAGAGTTTAATGATTTGTTAAAAAAACTTTTAATGAGTCAAACAAAGTGATAAACAAAAAATATTAGAGGGCTAGACAGGGTTTGCAGTTGGGCAGACAGGCTGAGTGGAGGACAACTGATGAAGCCAGTGACTTCCAGTCATTGGGGACCGTTTAAATACTTTCATCTTCCACGTCTCACTTCTGTTTAGGTGGAGGTCTGTGAAAAGTGAGGAACATTAATGCAAAGTCTGGATGCATTTATGAGTCAACTGAAAACACAAAGGAAAGGGATTCTGCTGAACACATGCACATTTGACTCAATCCTATCAGCTGATTTAAATCGAATTTAACAAATGCAGCATTACCACATTTCTCTAGACTGAACCCATTTCACTGCACAAATTATATGATTTTTAAATACAAACCAACATTACTGAAACTATTTACCTTTAGATACAGCAAAAATACTGCGTAGACCAATATAGTATTACAATTAGGGGTGCATATTATAAGCGACAACATCAGATATGACAAGGTCACAATGCACCTTCAAGTTTCAAATATTACCTTAGAGAAAAACATACCTTGAACAATATCCTAGAAACAATACAAACTTATTTTAACTGGCCATGAGGTAGTGCTCTGAAATATAAACGAAGTTTCGATAATTGTTGTTAAAGCAAAAGAAAATAAAAAATTGGTTTCTCATGCAAGTATTGGCCAATTTCCTATTTTCTCAATTTAAGGAAATCGGGGCCAATTTATCGGTGTACCCCTAATTACAATACAAATACTAAAAATCCTAGCTAAAATCGGCTTAGGAAAGTGATATTATGTTGTGAAAGCTGACAATTTCAGATGTTGAGGCTGTAGCTTGAGAATAAAATATTCCAAATTACTGTAAACACAACAACTGAAGGCCCCTCTCACATTGACTAATGTTAATGTTCATGAGTCCACCATCAGGAGAACACTGGACAACAATGGTGTTCATGGCAGGGCTGCAAGGAGACACTGCTCTCCAAAAAGAACATTGCTGCTCGTCTGCAGTTTGCTAACCATCACGTGGACAACCAGAAGGCTGTTGGAAGACACAGCCACAAGGCAAAGCTAAAGGTTTTACCTGCTGATCTACAATCCTATCCTGACCTACGTCCAAAAACTCTGGGTAGTGATTAAAACACCCGACTGTGAATACAGGCAGTCAAAATAAGGACATTGTTCAGTTGAAAGGGTGGGGCGCCCTACTTGGATAACGGTAGGGGAAACACTGCATTTGTTGTTCTGTTTCCACAGGTCACAACATTCAGTACCAATGAAAAATGGTGTAAATTCATCATTGGCAGCTGCTGTCAAATGTTTAGTCCTCTTATAAACTGGAAATGGTTAACAGCTGACAGATCCCAAAGTTGGTTTACCTGTAGACGCCCACCACTACAGCGTGGTCCCTCTCATAGGGCTCCAATGTGAGCTGCTCCTGTGGTTTCATGTTTTCAGCACTCATCTTCTTGACTTCGGAAGCAAACACTGCTTCTGGAGCTGCTGTTGAGTCTATACAGTTAGCCTAAAGGAGACAAAAATGAAAAACTGTTAAAAACAGGTGCTAAAGTTATGAATCGCTGAAAACTAAAAATAACTACTGTAGCAATCAATACATGATACTGTATTGTGATACACAACTAAAAGTTTTTAATGGCCATAATCTATTAAAAGAATACTGTTAACATCTCACCGGTAGTTTCTACCATTCTTACACCTGACTTATTCAACTTGCAAAATGGGGTAAATATATGGTGTGTACATTTAATTAACATCTGTTCACATATCACACAGGGACTATGAAGGTTGAAGGAAGACCTGTGTAGCATCTAAAATCATCTCAAGCAGGATACATTTTGTTCTGATCGTCCCTTTTTACTCAATCACGGATGTCTTCCAAATAAAAGTGCAGTTTTCCTGAAATGCAACAACACAGCTACTCCAAAAACAGGCAAACTTTGCTTGGATTCAGATTTTATAACAGTATAAAAAATTAACATTTCTGTTGTTTTATTCAATGCCCCCAAATTAACTGGGCAGAGTCAACAATACAAGCTATGCCAATATAAACAGCACAGGGCCACAATCAGAAGTTACTAATTTATCAACGACTATGTCTCCATAGTTTGAAAAAACAGATTGTGTGATTACTGGACATTAATTGTTACATAACTGATTCAACATGAGACAGCTGGTTTGTTTTATATAATTTTAAATGTTGGGTATAAGTACTTGCGATCCATTAAGTTATTTTACAATGATTCTTGGACAATCAGACAATACTGGACATACCTTTATAGATATAACAAAATGTCCTCCGTTCTTCAGGAAGTTGTGAGCGTTCAAAGCAACAATTCTTGTCTGGTCAGGTTGGGCAACATCTGCAAATACCACATCAACCATGCCTGAAAAAGAACAAACCACAGGGATTAAAGCAAAAACAAACTTACAATTTTTCCCCTACACTTTATATATTACCAAAGCATCAATAAGCAATCCCATTGAGCTTTCAAACTGTTCTGCCTTCATAAAAATGTTCTCTGAAAGCCAGAACTTGCATAACTTGGTCTGAGTCTTTCACTTTATTACATCAACAGCTACGTTTGAACCTGAAGGCTACAATTACACCCCTATAGGCTTTAAAATTGATTTTGCACAGGAAAAATAGTATCTACTTCTGCAAAGATGAATTTTTATTCTTATTATTATTATTAATCAAATTGTGTCAAATCTGACCCATTTAAGTTGATATCTTTAAAAAGTACCATTAGCTCATAATATCATCAGAAACAGCTATTTTGACACAAAAGTTTATTACCATTTTAATAATTTCTGATAGTCTCAAAAAATAAAAGCAACATGTGGTGTTACATGTATGACACAACACTGAACTGAATATTCATTAATAGTCATACATACAATGACATTTTAAAAAGTGTTATCCCATCCATGCATCACTTATAAAAATATAATCCGTTCAAATCCCACATTCTGTTTTGCATCTCAGGCTCTGTTGAGTTACAGCTGTTTGATAAAAACATTTTTGAACTTGTTCTCATTTTCATTCATCTAAACAGTCTGCAGACGGTAATGGTTCAAACAGACCATGTCCAGGGTCTCCTTGAGAAGGTTTTTGGCTTTTTTCAGAAAGCAGGAACTGTGCAGTTTCTCCAGCGAGGGGAGAGAGCAGCCTACAATCTTCTAGACCATGTTAATGACTCTGGAGTGCTTCCTTCTGAGCCACGGTGCATCTGGAATACCACCCTGGGATGCAGCAGGTTAAAATGCTCTCTATAGAGCATCAATAAAAGGACACCAGTAGTCTCTGAATGAGTTTTCTCCTAGACACTCTCAGGAAGTGCAGTCTTTGCTGGACCTTTTTCAGCAGCTCAGATTTACGTTCCACTCAGGTCCACTCAACGTGGACTTCCTGGAAACAGTCCCCACTGATGATCTGAGACATGGCTTCTGTTTCATTTTTCCTGTAGTCTATTATCCACTCCTTAGTTGTTAAGGTGCTGAAAACCATAAAGTCACTGCACCACACTGTCAGCTGCTCCACCTCGTCCCTGTAGGCTGATCCATCCCTCCAGAGACGAGTCTCACCATTGTGGTGTCATCTGCAAACTTGACATGGTGTTGTGGTGGGCAGGGGTGCAGTCAGATGTGTAGAGGGCATAAAGAAGGGGGCTCATCACACAGCCATGTGAAACGCTCATACTGAGAATGGATGTATGTTTGCCTATTTTAATCCACAGATGGAACCAGACAGGAACAGTGCAACATGGAGGGCTATTGCATCTTCTGTTAGTTAACCCTGTAGGCCAATTGGTAGGAGTCAAAACTTTGAGGGAGTGAAGTGATGACCTCTGACCAGCTATACAAGACACTTCATCATCACTGCTGAGAGTGCAACTGGGCAGTAGTCATTAAGGCAGGATTTGTGAGGTTTCTTGGGCAGAGGAACTATTGTGGAGGATTTCAGACAAGGTTTCTGGATCTGAGGATCCAAGAGACGCCAGGAGAAGCAACACCAGTTAGGACGAATTGGCATCACTTGTAAAAAAAAAAAAAAAAAAAAAAAAAACATTTGCAAGTCAGAAGTTCTACTGTCACCCCAGAGGAGCATCAATTCCAGCCCTCACACATCCTACAAAAGGACAAAATTGTTGCCAGAGCACTGCTACCTCCACCTAGGACATGCAACATGAACAGAGTGGTGACTAAACATCTACCTACCAACCAGCATTCGATATTTGTGTGGATGCCTGGCATCTTCAATGATTGGAATGATGTTGGTGCGTTTCTTTGCAACATTGAGAAGGTCACGACCGGATCGATGGGAGAACTCCACAGCATACACAAGTCCCTCCTATAAACACAACCGTGCAACCATTACATAAACAATTCAGGTTCAAGGTTCTTCAATTGTCTCACTTGGAAGAAAATTTGTTTGGTTATTGACAACACAGAAATTATTAAATCACAGTGAAAACATGCAAACTAAAAAAATAAAAAATAAAAATGCTTTGCAGAATTAGCCGTACAGGAATTATTGAGTATTAAGATTTTATTTGTTCACTGAGAACATTGTTAGAGAGATAAAGTATGGAGTGAGGTATACTTTAGGGCAGGGGTGTCTAAACATTTTCATATCTGTGCCAAACCTATCCAGATGAAAGGACTCGTGGCCACAAAATGTGAATTAAACTCTCATAATTAATAATTTTTTGGACAAAGGACAAAAGTTTACTAATTGTGGCAGAGCGTTTTAAATTGCTGTAGATCCAAAACATTAAAAACCTCACAAACAAACTTGTATAATTTTTTTAAATAAAAATGATTCAATTTATGTGATTTGTTGGGTCTACAGTATGCTTGTTGTTTTCTTGTGTTTGGAAAGTTCATTTTAATCTGTTCTCAGCAACAAAAGCCTAATTTGAGTGGGTGTCCTTTTTAAAGGGGGGGTCGATCAGTTTTTTGGACCATGGACAGACAGAAAGGCTGATCAAAGTTCTGAAAAATCATCCAGCTGTCAGTCGCTACAACAGATTCATAGAACGTTTGATCAAGTTGATCAACTTTTATGGAATGATACATTATATTCAATTCAAAATGTCCAATTTCCTTTTTGATTATTTGATCAACTGCAATATTTAGACAAGTTTTACAAATCATTATCCAAAATTCTCCATTCTGGTAGAGTAAAGGTTTTTGGTGCTGTTGGTGCTTTGTGCCATTAAGTGAAAACAAAAAGATTAGGGGTGCACCGATTGCAATTTTCTGGCTGATCACAGATTTCTAAAAAGTCTGACCTGCCGATACTGATTTTGTTTTTATAAGAGACACGGTCAGGCGTTATAAGGTTGCAATGCACTTTCAATTTTTCAATATTATTTTATTGAGAAACATACCCTTTAACAAAAACCTAGAAACAATACAAACTTGATTTAACTGGCCTTGATGTAGTGCTCTGAAATATAAATGAAGTTTAGATGACTGTTGTTAAAACTACAAAAAAAAATAAAAAAAAAAATCAGTAAAATCGGTCTCTCATGCAAGTATTGGCCGATTTCCCAAAATTAAGGAAATCGGGGCCGATTTATCGGTGCACCCCTAAAAAAAGATCATAGCCAAAGGTTTGTATTTTGCTTAATGTTGCTCATTTTGAAAAGGTTGTTTTCGGCCTGCCAGACCCTCACCACCTTCATTCTGCTCTCTGCTTGGAACCGTCAAAACAGCTGCAACACCGCGGCGAAATGCAGCTAATTTGACCATTAAAGTGCATTTACTAAGCAAATAATAGACTGAGACACACCTTTGCTATAATTTTGAGCAAATAAATAATTATTTAGGTACTTTTCTTGTTAAACTTTGGAAAAATGAGCCGTGTTCCTCCTTCCGGTTTCTTTTTAGACTTGGCAATAAGCCTCTCAGCTGAAGCCAGTCTCTGAATCTGGCATGCTCTATCCAAAGGTCTGAAAACGTACATTTCCCCATGACGGTACTGGAAGCTCTGTCAGCCCTCGGCCGGCCGTAGGTGCTAACGCACACTGACCGACAATATGACATCATTGATTTAGCTTAGGTCCAACTCGAACATAAAATTAGAAAAGATAAAATAAATTCACAGGATTTTTTTTTTTTAGCCGATAGAATGGGAAAAATATAGTGTAGGTTTTAAAAAAAATTAATACCTCATCAGACGACTTACTACTTTTAATACTTTTTAATGGCCGTAATTTGTGTTAATTTTATTTACTACCTTTTAATACCTTTTACAACCCTGCGGACACTCTGTAATTAAAAATAAACGCATATTTTCTAAAGTTGTTACACAGACAATAAATTGATATTTTTATAACCTCTGAGAAGACATATTATGCGACCCTCTGTGCTCTCTAGCGCCCCACCCCCATGGTAGTCGGACGCCCAGGTTAGGAATCACTGACGTAAATGTTATGCAGAGTTCGAGTCCAGAAGGAGTTAGCGGTATCAGGCTAGGCTAATCTCCAGCGCGCTGTAAGTTTTCACTTCAAAATGAGTGTCCAAGACTGTCAGAATGTGACTGAACAAGCTTCACAAGCGAAGAGAAAGCAGACGACATAACTAATGAGAGGAAAGAGTAATTTGGCGGTGTGGAAGTGGTTCGCCTAGTTAAGATCTGTTAAACTGCAGGTTTCAGTCAGTGTGCTGCAAAATCTGCCTGAGTTGTTCCAACTAGCGGTGGGAACACATTTAACTTGTTTTGCCATCTGAAGAGTTTCCACTCCATAGAATATGATGAGTCAGAAAATGAAGCACAATAAAAGTTTGCGCCAACGTGTCCCTGAAACAACACCCCCAGCTGTATCAAGAGAAACACATGCAGCAAATTTGCTGCATGGGTTGTTAGGTTTTGTTGTTTGAAGTTCAAACTTAATATTGACAAAGTTAAGAGTTTTATGTTCATTTGACGGTGATTTCAAATTTCTTTGAAGGCTAAATACAAATAAAAGGTGAACATTAATTTATTTGCAGTTTGTATGGTTTTTCTGAGGCTTTTATATTGTTTATAACGATATCGAATAATATTATCGACCGAAATTAATAAATATATTGTGATAAAAGTTTTGGTCATATCGTCCAGCCGTATTTCAAGTTTCAACCTCTAATGTTCTTCTCTCATTCCACCATTATGCAATACATTTTGTTATTAAAGAGATGTTTGGTATCTGTGCTCTCCAAGATTTGATGTAAACTGGTCCTACACATGGAAATATTAGC
Organism: Simpsonichthys santanae; assembly: GCA_031762415.1. Classification (NCBI taxonomy): domain Eukaryota; kingdom Metazoa; phylum Chordata; class Actinopteri; order Cyprinodontiformes; family Rivulidae; genus Simpsonichthys; species Simpsonichthys santanae. Next base: position 22,524,306 of record JARVLU010001073.1, on the reverse strand, counting down.
GTATCACAGGTTTTTTCAGAGTTCAATAAAAAATGTGGTTCTATAAAAAATGTGACAGACTTACCGGCCCTACAATGTCAGAAACATGGGACACTGTGGTACCAGAGGCAGCACCCAGGTACATGACCTTTGCTCCAGGCTTGATATGGATTTTATCAATTCCTCCCAAGATGGCAGCAGCCAGCTTGGAGCGAAAAGGATTCCAGGCCCTGTATTCAACTTTAGTCTCTCCTTCCTAATACAAGTAACAATCAATCATTACCACATCGATCAACTTCTAAATGAGTGTAAAAATGAACAAATGTTCAGTGTGAGAAACAAAACAACCTCTTATCACCTAACTCGTCACTTACCTCGACACCAATCCTCTTTTCTCCATACACAGACTCTCCCATCACCATGTTCTTGGTCACCAAAGCATCCTCCTTCCCTCTGCAGATGAACACTCCTGAAACACACAATGAACATGCATCTGTGTGAACACACGCAATTAGCCCCGATTGCACAACAACTTGAGAAGGGATACAAACGTGTGTCATCTATATTTATTTCTGTAAATGGTGACATCGCTTCTGGGTACGCAAGTCCCTTCAGGATCATGGAGTTTGAAAATAGCATTTAAAATATGTACACGATAAAGCAAAAAAATAGATACATTTGGATTTGATCATGGAGACCTGCAGTGAGCCTTACTTTCATCAGCTGATTTTAGTGTCAGACAGACATTTGTTTGGAACAGAATTTTTCCAAACAAATTTCTGTAATAGTCAAGGCCAAATAATATTCTTGTAGATTATGATCTTTCACAACTACATGTTACTGCCTTCAGTGACATTTTATATTGAAATATGAAGAAAACTGTAAAAACCTTCATGTCTGTGTGGCTCAATCAAGACCTTCCTCCCTCCTCCAAAACCTCTGCCACCCCTTCCGCCTCCAAAGCCTCTGCCACCACCCCTCCCTCGAGGGGTACCTCTGCCACCTCCTCGTCCACGAAATCCTCCACCCTCGGGGGACCTGAATCCTCCTCCACCTGACAAAAAAAAAAAAAAAAAGACATTTTCAAGGGAACAGTAAAACTATTTGTGAATGACAACTTTTTCTTTAAATCAACCATCAATAACATGCATTTTTACATAGATATCAACTAGTGTCACAATAACTTTCAATTCAGCTTATTTATACAGCAAATGTTGTCTCAGGGCACTGAACAGAAACACTCGCATACATAAAATTAGAAAGTTATCTAAGGAAGCCAGCAGAATGTATTGAATCATCAACCATAAATAGGCCAATAAGTTAAACTTCATCCATTAAGCTGTTTATTTTCACAATGTAGATATTTTGGATGCAGGACAAACAGCTAAAGTCACTACTGCAAACATTTGTGCATCTAAAATCCAAGAATCACCCAATTCCAAATCACCAGGGTGACATGTACAATTAAAACATCTATTAAGTGAGGATAATAAGAAATATTGTTATAATATACAGTAAATTCTGCTGACTAGCTATATTTGCAGGTGTTTAGCTGTAAAATTTTGGCATCAGCAGATTGGATCTGTGAGTCAACAGTAATATTCAGGGTGAACCAAACCAACAATATTAGGACTAATATGTTTGTGTGTGACAATGTTACTCATACAAGCAACAAGGCTGACTAAAATATTGATATGTTGAAGTCCAAGAAAATTAATATTTAGCACATGAAAATTTGACTGTGAACCTGAAGCATTTTAATCATAATTGTATTGAAGTGAAGACTGAGGAAAATTTAGAAAGCGTCCAGAGGACCCGACTTAACTTTGTTAGATATCTAGAAACAACATAACGTTTTGTCCAACACTTTGAACATCAGCACTTTAAAAGGTGCTGAAATTTATTTTTATGCAAATTTCTTGTGCTCCAGTTAAAATACAATTACCTTGACCTCTGTTAACATTATTATTTGAATAGCTGTCAGTCTATGAGAAATGACATCAATGTGAGCCCCCCACAAAAGCAATACTGTGGTAGGCAAGAAGCTGCAATCAATCAATTTTATTTTTTTTATTTTACTCTGAGCTGATGCACCAAAGTGAAAGTTAGTTTCACCTGTACAACAAGTGCACAAGTCGTTCTAGAACCTGGACCATTCTTACCTCTTCCCCCTCGCCCTCCACGATCACCAAACCCTCCTCTGAATCCACCTCGTCCTCCACCTCTTCCTCCTCTGTCCCCCCCACGAGGACTAAAACCTGAAACACATTGGGCACTTCAGCTGGATTTATACAAAAGAGGAATGCAACTGATAAACATTTTATCTACCGTATTATCTTACTATTTTTTGATTACCAGAAATGGTAGAAGATACACACACACACACACAAAAAAAACAACAACAACAAAGCCTACGTAAAGAATATAACCCCCTGGATGTTCTATACAATAAATCAATCATGGTCAATTAAAAAAAACAATTAACTTGTGGCAGAAAACAGTGCAGTAGTCTATGAAATACTTTGCTAACAGGCATGCTTTTATTTTTTGTGTGATTTGTCTTTGTTTTGTAAAACGAAAGTTACGTATGTAACTATGGTTCTATGAATCCCGGATGACCGCCAGAGCTTCTCTGTCACTCAGAATCCTTGCTTACGCGAGAAG